>JALXFT010002437.1:0-105392 GCA_023376895.1 Aspiorhynchus laticeps
CTTTACAAGACTGTATCTTTTAAAAACTGAAATGTTAATCTGGTTATGATGGTCTTTACATAATCAGAATATGAACAATCTTTGATTAATGCTGGGATATTCTTGTGCATGTAGACAGTCACTGTGTAAACACGTTTCACTTGTGTACAAATTTATTCATAATTTATCTAGTTTTCTTGGTAGTTCCTTAGAAGCTTTTTGAAGTCTTAACTAGATTTTTATGTGTGCTTCTTGCACTTATAAAATAATTGTAATGTTTATTTCAGCAGAAAAAAGTGCTGTTTCTACTGTATGCAAATTGGCTGCATATTGAAAAGTGCTTAATGTCTCAAACAACACAATTTTTTGACGATATTAAGCGCGTTTTCTTATTTTAATTTTTTTTTTAATGCAACCTAATTGCATTTTTTTAAAGAACGGGTTGTAGGCAGCTCAGAGTGTGGTGGCATTATATGTAAAATAATATAAAGTCTCTTCTCTAAATTTGTACCTAAAGCATGTTCATATGTGAAGTGTCACGTGCTTGTCATATGGAAACATTAAAAAGTTTGAACACAGACTCTAATTTCATTTCATCTAGCATTTCTACACACTGGAGTGTTTGTTAAACGTTTGCTTTCCTATTTTAGTTGAAAGATGCATAAAAGAGTGTCTCGGCTATTTATGTCATATTTAATTTAGTTTCTCTTACTCGTTTATAGAAACTCCCCGCAGTGCACTTTCCATTCAAAACCTACTATAGCCAAGGCTTCCTTCATGAATATTCAGTAGCTAGTTGCGTTGGAACTATTCTGTGACGCTACTTAATTAATATTCATGAGCCGAGGCCTTCGCCGTAGTAGGATTGGTCGTTCCGTTTTCCGTTCGCTTTAATCGCGTGGCAGCGCGCCCAAAATAAGAGGGACGTACTGCGTGCATCGGCACTGCGCGCTGAGACACATAGCTGTCAAATATTATATATATCAGGATTAACTTGTATCCGCCGAACCTCAACCACATTAGTCCAAATGAGCTATTAACGCCATCAACCCTCAGGTATGTAAACCCATGCATTTAAAAAATAAATACTGCGAATTATATAGCTGATAGTGTAAAGCGAAAGTAAATGTTTTAATGTGGACTAGATGTTTAACTGAGCTGCTGACTGTTTTCACGAGGCTGGTGCTGATTGCGCGCACTTTATAAAGCGGTGTAATAGTAAACTGCTTTAGTTGAGTTTAGATTCACAGTGTCATGTTGTAGCACTGGGGATTCCCCATATGTTTGCTCTCTCTCTTTCCCACACACACACACACACACACACCCTCTCTCTCCACACACACACCACACACCCCACACACACACACACACACACACACACACACACACACACACCACTCTCTCACACACCACACACACACACACACACACACACACACACACCTCTCTCTCTCTCTCACACACCACACACACACACACACAAAACACACCCTTTCTTTAAAACCCCCCAAACCCACTTTACCAATAATTTTCCAAAACCCCAACAAAGGCAAGGAAAAATTTTAAAACTCCTTTTGTTTTTTTCCCAAACCTTTTTTTTTAAAATTTTTTCCTTTAATTTTTTGTTGTTGTGTATAATATGAATAGGGAAGATATTAAATGTCAACCGTGCTACCAAGATTTGAACAATTAGGCTAATCATTGAAAAGATTAGGCTACAGAATGTGTTTTAGTCACATTTCTACACCTTGTAGTTTTACAAAACTGAAAGTCAAATTAAACTGTTTCTTGTCAACCTTGTAACCCCTCCTGTTTCAAGTTAAGATACAGGCTGTTAAGATGAATTCATGTTAGATCGCATGGTGCATTTATTAACTGAACATATGATTTATTTCATTGGTCTCAAACTCAGTTCCTGGAGGGCCACAGCTCTGCACAGTTCAGCTCCAACCCTAATCAAACACACCTGATCCAGCTAGTCAAGCTCTTCAGGATCACTAGAAACGTCCCAGCAGGTGTGATTTGGAGCTGGTTGGAGCTAAACTCTGCTGTGGCCCTCCAGGAATTGAGTTTGAGATCACTGATTTATTTGATCTAATAGTAAAAGGAAGTCTTGATATGAAAAGGTTTACCAGACTTTTGGAAATATGCCTGTGTCAAGCTCAGATGCTTCAACCTTTTAATTTTTTTTTTTTTTTTTTTTTTTGCTTGTTATTTTTATAATTGTATTGCTTGCATAATCGTTACTTGCTTAATTGCTTACAATGATTGCTTACAAGAAAATGAACAGGATGGAAATAAGTAGTAAAAAAAAAAAATGTTTTTTTTTGTTTTGGTTTGCAATTTTATCAAACAGGGTGGAATGTTTGATAGTGACACACACACACACACACACACACACACACACACACACACACATGTTGGTTTTTGTGGTTTATGGGGACTCTCCATAGGCGTAATGGTTTTTATACTGAACAAACTGTATGTGCTATTGCCCTACACCTACCCTACACCTAAACTTAGCCCTCACAGGAGACTTTGTGCATTTTTAGATTTTCAAAAAAACACCATTTAGTATGTTTTTTAAGCCTTTTGAATTACGGGGACATAGGCAGTGTCCTCATAAACCACCTTCAAACTGTAATACCTCTGTCATACCCATGTCATTATACAAATTTGTGTCCTCATAAACCACACACACACACACACACACACACACACACACACACACACACACAAACAAAAGGAATTAAAAAAAATCATCAGAAATGACTGCTGTATGAGCTGAATAGGAAAAGGTACTGGCTTTAGTTCATGTTATAAAAGACTAACAGGAAGGAACTTGATATTGAGGACAAGGAAGAAAACTCTAAATTGATTACCAATTATAACAATTTTCCCAAGAATTTATGTTTGTTTTGAAACATTTTGAACAAGGAAACAATGAAGAAACACTTGGAATGACATTTTTAAAATATTTTTTTTCATTTTAGGAGTTTATTAAAACAGGGTAAAAGCTGCCATCCAAACTATCTAAAATTCACTCCATCTTAAATTAATTTAAACTTTTAAATCAACAATTATTATAATATAATATTAATTTAAAATCATATTTAATATTATTATAAGCATAATTTTCGAATAAAACTGAAAACGTGTGTATTTTGTTAACTTTCTGATACCCGGATATTTATATTATAACTTGTAATAACCAGAAATATTTGAAATTGTGAATGCAAGTAAATATGCATTAAAATATGTGACCCAGGACCTTGAAACCAGTCATAAGGGTCTTTTTTTATTTTATTTAGATTTATACTTTATCTGAAAGCTGGATCGGACAAAGGAAATATATTTGGCTGAGATGCAACTATTTGATAATCTGAAATCTGAGGGAGCAAAAAAATCAAAATATTGAGAAAATCCTTAGCAATGCATATTACTAATCAAAAATTAAGTTTTGATATATTTACGGTAGGGAAATTACAAAATATCTTCATGGTGCATGATCTTAATGTCCTAATGATTTTTGGTATAAAAGAAAAATCGATAATTTTGACCCATACAATGTATTGTTGGCTGTTACTTATGACTGCTTTTGTGCTCCAGGGTCACAAATGTTGAACTTGGAGCACAACAAGAATGATATAAATGCTTAAATTGGCCCTTATTGCTTCTTTGTAATATTAGTGTTATTAGAGGATTTTGATAAGTAGATCAACTTCAATGATGCTAAAAACAAAAGAGGAACATGAAATAGAATTGCATTTGTCAGTGCAGTTTTCAAATGATTTACATATCTGTCGCTGTGTCAGCCTACATCTAATTTCCATTCATTTCACCAGGTTTCCATGGCTGCAGAGGAGAACGAGTGTCCCGGCTTGTCCCGTCAGAACTCTGAGCTCATGAAGTCATGGGAGCTGGAATCCATTCTGACCAATCGCACGCTGCGCTTCGTGTTGCGTTTAGAGCAGCAGTTCATTTGCCCGTCCTGCGGCAGGATCGTCCTGAACCCTCACCAGACGGGCTGCGGGCACATCTTCTGCGCTCAGTGCGTGAGGGCTTACATGTAAGAAACATTCATTAGTTAAATCAATTAAACAATTTGTTGCATAATATAATTTTCAGTGCATCTAAAATGATTTGGCAATGTGTAAACCTTCCTCTTTTCAGTGAAAATGGGGGAAGTTCGAAATGTCCCTTAGACAGCATTCCTATAAAACCAGAAGAGGTGAGAATATTAACATTTTAAATGCATATTCATGTGCACTTATCGAAAATCTAGCTTTATTTTCCTTTATATTTCACTGAATAGCAATTCCAATGCTTGCAGGTTTTTCAAGACAACTGCTGTAAACGGGAACTGCTGAACTTAGAGATCTACTGCACCAACGCCCCAGACTGCACACAGAGGGTTACCTTATGTAACCTTCAGGTAAAATGCAAAACGTGACCTAATATGCTGTAAATTGCGTGTCTGTATCCATCATCCAAAGCTGAGAATAACAATACAATACCTCTTTCTCAGGATCATCTAAAAGCTTGCCAGTATGAGCGAGTTAGATGTTCAAATGTAGGGTGCAATGACACTGTGTTACGCAAAAACATAACGGACCATCAGAGGAACATCTGCTCCGTCCGACTGGAGTCCTGCCATCACTGCAGACAATCGTTCCTCGTGTCTCAGCTGCTGGTCAGAGCGCTTCCCTCTCTCAATACTGCATACAGTCATCTGAGGTGTGCTTGTTTCTAATCTTGCCTCTGAACAATGACAGGTCCATCAGAAGACTTCATGCCCTGAAATCGAAATCCCGTGTCCCAACAAGTGTCTTCAGATGATCAAAAGACACAAGGTGTGGCACAGTCAGATACTTTACTCTGCTTTTAGAAAGCTGTATTCTAATGAATATGCATCTAGTGCACATTGTCCTGCCTTGCAGCAAATTGCTCTCTTTAGATTAATATGGAGACACGAAGATGGAAGAATTATGAGACAGGAAATTATACTTTAATGCATTCATATTACTTGCAATCAGTGTTGTCCCATAAGAAACATTGCATTCTCTCACAAAACATTTATGTTCCCTCACAGAAGTATTGTTTGGTTTCCTTATGATACAGTACTTTGCATTCTCCCACAAAACTATTGCATTCCCCACAGAAACTTTGTGTTCACTTGCACATGCAAAATATAGTTTTTCCATTACAAAACTGTTGCAAGAAAACACAACATTTCTCTAAACACAAAAGGCATTTAAATAGATTTTTTTATCATCACCATGCCCCTTTTTTCAAGTAAAAACAAAGTTTTTTGGGGAAACACAGTAGTTTTGCGAGAGAATGCAAAGTTTTGCAAGCGAACACAGAAGGCTTGAATTATATATTTTTTCACCCTTTTAAAAGCTATGGGGGAGCCCTTACGTGGTGATTTAAAAAAAATGTTTTAAAGTGTTTGCTTGCAAAACTATTGCATTTCTCCAAGAAACTTTGCATTTGCTTGCAAGAAGCACTAAAATACAATTTTCCCTCCCATCTCATATTTTTCCATCAATATGCCCGCTTAGGGGCTCCATGAATAGTCAGGTATTTTAATTTGCTTGTTGATCCTCATTGCAGCTGCAAGCTCATGCTGATGAATGTCTCGAAGTGGAGACTGACTGCATTTATAAAAACTACGGCTGCACATTCAGAGTAAGAAAACATTCATATTTAACACTGAAGCAAGTGAAAGTGTCTTTTTATTAATGTTGTCCTATTTAATGAGCTGGTCGTTCAGTAAATGTTTCCGTTTGTCTGAAGCTGTAATACTTTTTCAGATCTTAGCCTTTCAACTCTTTCTTTCTTTTAGGGTAAAAGAGGGAAAGTGCAAGTTCATGAAAACTCAGAGTTCAGTTCCCATGTTCGGCTTGTTCTGGAAAGCAACACCAAACTTGAGAAACAGGTATGAAACAAGTTGTATAAATGTCAGTGTAAAATCATGGAGAAATTATGGTTCATAAAACAATGTCATAAGCACATCCCATTAAGTGCTATGCTTACTATTGCTTAAATAGAAATGTTGTATGTAACATACAAATGGTCGTGGTTGTAGGTGGAACAGCTGCAGCAGGATATGTTGGTCCAGCAGGGTGCGCTGAAGGACAAAAGCCTTGTGGTCAGTAATCTGGACCGGGACATCACCCTGTGTGACAGCACTCTTACTACCTTACAGGTAAAGAAATCCTGTTATTTAAAAAAAAAAGCTAATTGCCCTGTAATTTTAGAAACAATGTCTTCTCAAATTCTCATAAACCCTCACAATACCAAGTTCAAGGAACAGTTGACTTGTTTCTGAATCCATAGCAACAATAATTTTCACTCTAATGTAAACTATTTTTGTTATTCAGAGAAGCCTCACCATTCATTGTACAATAATGTATTATTGCCATTATTTATGTGGTCATTAGTCATCATAGGCCCCATTTACACTAGTGCGTTTTCGTTTTAAAACGGCGTTTTAGAATGAAAACGATCCTCGTTTACACTGCGTTTCAGAAACAATCTCTGTTTACACTACACAACCGAAAACGCATGTCACGTGACCATTCATGCAGGTACAACCGTAGATATGTATAGGTAGATTCCCTATTATTTAGATGGCGGATGCGTCTGCGTGCTTGGAGCGGTCGAATGGGGAATCTACCCATACATATCTATGGGTACAACAACGAGCATGATGTTATTGTTTACACGGTCGTCAAGGATTCGCAGTGCGAATGTGGGCAGCTGCGCCATCATTTTCAAAAGTCTCCGTTTTGGTCCGTTTACACTGAAACACAACCCCGGAGTTGTCAAACTAAAACGGGGTCTGCAGTGTTTTCAAAAGTCTCCGTTGTCAACCTCAAAAACGCCGGAGTAGTGTAAACGATAGACGTACCCATAGCAAAAGTTATGCGTTTTAAAACGAAAGCGCACTAGTGTAAACAGGGCCATAGCTTATAAAAATTGGAATACTGCGTATAACATTTGCGAATAAAGCGCTATTTTCATCTCATGTGTTCAAGAGATCAAAAACGTCACTTCCTGGGAAACTGGTACACTGTATGATCTGTGTTTGTGTGGCAGAGGTCTGTGGAGGAGCAGCGAGTGGGGATCTGCAGTGTTCAGCGTGAACTGAGGGATCTGCGGGGCGTTCTGGGGTCTGAACTGAGTGAAGAGCTCCCGAGTCTTCGGGCATCATTGGACTCCCTCAGACAGCAGGTGGCGGTCACAGAAAGCCTCAGGGAACACCTGGGTAAGTCAAGTCTGATGGGCCACTTGAATGTTGACACAGTTTACTTGTAGAGCCCTGCTGGACAAGATGGGTGAACCTCAAAATGCACAATGCAAACATTCAATAGTTTGGGCTGAGTTGCGCTGTTGGGTCCCAAGATGCATGACCTTGAAAGTGGTGCATGAAGGTCCCTGGTTCCTCTGAGTGCACAATCCAAAGACGTCATGCAGGACAGGTGAATTGTAAATTGCCCATCAGTGTGAGTCACTCATGTGATGCTGGGACAGGCTCCAACAACCCCATGACCCTACATGACCTGCAGTTTGGAAATGGATGGAAAATTACATGTTGTGTTCCCAGCCTTGTTGCAAGGAAAGCTTTAGTGGACATTAGTGTAAACCACGGGTGGCCCACCCTGCTCTTAGAGGACTGTCTTCCTGCAGATTGTAGTTCCAACACCCCTGGCTGTTGTATTCAATCTTTTTGTTCTTTAAAAAAAACAAAGTTTTTAATTTAGATTTAAAATTATTAATACTTTCAGCGCATCTTATGTCCTCTGGAGGGTTGTTCCAGAGGCGAGGAGCATAGCAGCTAAAAGCAGCATCACCAATTTTTTAGTTGTACTATGAGGTACAGTTAGAAGAAAAGAATATAAAGATCTGAGAGTCCTTCTGGGTTCATATACTGTGATTTTTGAAAGATAGTCTGGAGCAAATATATGAAATGCCTTATAAGCTAATAAAAGATTTAAAAAATAAATGCAAAAACTAACAATTAACTAGTGTAATGACTTTAATACAGGTGTAATGTGATCTCCCTTTTTGGCTTTTGTCAATATTCTAACAGCAGTATTTTGTATTAGTTGTAGTTGATTTATTGTATTCTTTGGTTGACCTGAAAGGAGGGCATTGCAATAGTCAAGCCTGCTAGTTATAAATTCATGCATTGATTTTTCTATACTACCCAGAGAGAGAAATGATCTTACTTTGGCAATGCTCTTCAGATTATAAAATTCAGTTTTCGTAATATTATGTACATGAGCTTTAAAGTTAAATTCCAAATCAAAGACAACTCCTCTTGGCTTAAATCCCATGTGATTTGATCCCATCTCATCTTAAATTGGGTTTAATCCCAGTATATTTAGCTTAGGGATCAATTTCTCTCTGCGCTTTTGATCCAATAATCTAAACTTCAGTTTTATCTTGGTTGAGTTGTAAGACATTTTGTGACATCCGGTCCTTTATGTCTTTGATGCAATTTACAAGAGAATCAAGTTGAACATGATCATTAGGAGACACGACTACATACAACTGTGTCATCAGCATAACTATGAAAAAAGATACACTGTACCATGCCTCCTGATAATGTGACTGAAAGGTAACATATAAAGATTAAAAAGCAGTGGTCCTAAAATTGATCCCTGAGGAACCCCACATGATAACTTGTAATGTTCAGACAAGGTATTATTAATAGATACTGCAAATGTTCCTCCGCTAAGGTATGATAAAAAACAATTCAAAACAGTTCCAGATAGCCCAACATAATCACTTCATCTATTTATGAGAATCTGATGATCAAATGCAGCACTTAAAGGGCACCTATTATGCCCCTTTTTACGAGATGTAATATTGGTCTTGGGTGTCCCCAGAATTTGTCTGTGAAGTTTCAGCTCAAAATACCCCACAGATCATTTATTATAACATCTAGAAAATGTCATTTTTGGGGTGTGTCTAAAAAAGAGCTGTTTTGGTGTGTATCACTTTAAATGCAAATGAGCTGCATATTCCCGCTGGTCTCCAGAAGAGGGCATGGCATATACGTCTCTCTGCTTTGCATACCTACAACAATAAACAGCCAGTAAAAGCAACATGACTGAGAGTGAGAGTGCCGGTGTTCAGCCGTACATATGGGAAGCCAAGTGCACTGAAAGTGGGACAAAACAACACAATGTTACAGAGCTCGCGCTGACCTGCCATCGGCGCAGCTCAATGGACGTGATGCAAACTAATCTCACAAGCGTGCCGCTGATCAATTAAAATACTTTGATAATGTACGCACTAGTGCTGTCAAACGATTAATCGTGATTAATCGCATCCAAAATAAAAGTTTTTGTTTACATAATATATGTGTGTGTTGTGTATATTTATTATGTATATAAATACAAACACATGCATGTACTATATATTTAAAAAAAATATCTTGTTTATATATTAAATATATTTATATATAATATAAATGTATATACATGTAAATATTTTCAAAATATATACTGAATGTGTATTTATTAGTGCTGTCAATCGATAAAAAAAAGTAACTAATTAATCGCACATTTTTCAAAAATTAATCGCGATTAATCCCACCTAACATTAAAGTTTTTAAATATACTTTTATATTGCAATAATTTCACATTCAATGTTCAAATGTACAATGTACAAACAACATAAAGACAGAATATTTTTAATATTTCTTTAATGGCATGTTTTTTATGATTGAAGGCCAGCATCACTGATATCAATACTACTGATGTCTCTATAAAATAGTTTTTCCCTCTTAATATTTAACCATTGACTGTAGCCATTCAGCATTACAGTATAATTGACAGCTATCAATTTTAACATTTATTATACTTAACTTCTAATTTAAGTGAACTTAAAAAAATCTTCACACAAACCCATTACAATAAATGACATATTTAGCTACCTGTGCCCTTCAGCAGAAATATACAGAAAATGAATAGTTACCAAACACTAAATTCTAAATTAAATATAGATGAACCCCTTAAAGCTATAAGTTATTGATTTCTTCTTTTTGTTCTTGGATTAATAGACATCACAGCAGCTGGTTATTATTATTTGCCTGCTATTGCTTTAAAAGCTGCTGCTGCTTTCTGACTCACTTCAGGTCTTAAAGTCTCTACTAACCAGCGGACGAGTTGAATCAGGTGTGTTAGATGAGGGAGACAGTGCTGGGTGCCTCAGGACAGTTTTTAAAACCATTTCAGGGACATGTTCTTAAATGTGACGCATATCATATTGCATGCATGCACACAGTTTTAAGGCAGCATCGCCTTTTTGGTAACTTCATGCCTTAACTGACAGCATAACTAGGACATTGCATGCACATAGTTTCTTTCGCTGTTTGATATGCAGTGGCGGAGCCAGGATGTTTTCATAGGGGTGGCCAGGGAGGGGCCAGCAACCAGCCTGGGGTGGCACAGAAATATTCATTATTTCAATATAAAAATGTGATTGACTATAAAGTATTGGACTGTTTGAGTGCCTAAAACACAACTGAATGCAATTAATTTCTACTAAATTGTAATTGAGATATTTGTGAATTACATCAAGTAATGCTGATTGAATATGCCAACTTGTGTATTATTCCTCACCTCCAGGTATTTTAATAAAGGGGATCACTATAGCTTTATTTCTCAGTCAGCTTGATTCTGGTTCTCAAAACCCCTAAAAGCTTGTTCTCCATCATTGCATACTCATTGATGAGACATGCAGATAGTGTTAAGAATTGGTAAATAAAAAAAGAAAGAAAAAAGGCCGGAAGTCAACAGCACATAAATGCAAGCAAAATTAGTTATTTTATGCATTTAAATGATTTCATTTTAGTTTGTACTTTACAAATAAAAAAATAAAAACAGCACATATTTTCTAGTATAAGTGCACTGTGTTCACTGTGTTCGCCTTATATTCGCGTAAAGTTGAAGAGTGTGCGCCGTGAGCACAGTGACGGCTGACAGGACAGGAAAGTTTGTTTTGCTGATATATAGCCTAACAGCATCTCATCAGACCGCAGTTCACTGTTGTTCTACTGAAGCTCATTTGGTTCCTGTTTCTTTCCATGCTCGTTTGACCTGCGCCTGGCGCTGAGGTGAAGCTGAAGTGCGCGTCTGAAAAGTCTCCCGTTTTATGTGGTCATAAAGAGATAGACGCCGGTTCCGCGTCTTAATACATGTATTTCTTGTCAAGAAAAAAAAGGGACCAAAACGGCAGTTTTGAGTGGGGTGGCCAAGCTTAGGTCAGTGGTGGCCACGGCCACCCCCTGGCTACAGCGTGCGCCGGCACCTTTGTGCGTGTATTTGAAGAGCGCGCGCTACGAGCACAGTATCTTTTCCACGCTCGTTTGACTCGCGCCTGGCGCTGAGGCGACGTTAGAGTGCGCGTTCTGCATCTAAATAAACGCAATCCTTTTCAAGAAAAAAAGAGACAGAGGCAGCAGTTGTGAATGGGGTGGCCAACTCTAGCCCCGCCCCTGCGTTAATTGCATTAAATATTTTTAACGCGTTAATCTGAAAAAATTAATCTCCCGCGTTAACGCGCTAATTTTGACACCACTAGTATTTATATATACATAATAAATAAACGCAGTACACATGCATATATTACGTAAACAAAAACTTTTATTTTGGATGCGATTAATCGAGATTAATCATTTGACAGCTCTAGTATACACACAAATGAGGTTAAAAGGTTAGTTAAGCACTACAACTACATGAAATTCACAATGGAGTCTGAAGTGAAATGATTTGCCCAGACATAAATGTATTTAGGTAGATTCTGAGGCGCATTACCTTCAAAAATAAAAATAATTCACTGTCCTCAGTGGCTCAGATGTTGGGAGAAAATGAAGACTGGTATCTTCAGTCTCACATCCAAACAGAACACGGGGATTGCTTACGAGACATTGTTAACGCCACAGCTGCTCAAGAGCAGAGAAAATGAAGGACAGCATACAACTTGCTGAGGGCAGAAACTATGGCAATGCAGGGCTGTCAGTCAAAGGTGTGGGCGGGGCCTAAGCAATGTGACGTCATATTGCTTAGAGCAGGGGTCATCAAACTTGATCCTGGAGGGCCGGTGTCCTGCAGAGTTTAGCTCCAACTTGCCTCAACACACCTGCCTGGAAGTTTCAAGTATACCTAAGACCTTGATTAGCTGCTTCAGGTGTGTTTGATTAGGGTTGGAGCTAAACTCTGCAGGGACACCGGCCCTCCAGGACCGAACTTGGTGACCCCTGGCTTAGAGAATCAAAAAGGCAGGACTAGTGAGACTGATTTGGTTAAATGGGATTAAAAAATAAGGAGAGGGTGTGTAGGGTTGTTCACACACTGCCAACACACATTTATGTCCACACCATGTAAAAGTGGATTTTGCATAAAGGTGCCCTTTAAGTCAAGCTGGTCCTGTGCAGGAGCTAACCATCTTAGGACCAGCACATGACCAGCTTAGGACCAGCTTAAACCAGCTCAAACCAGCTACTATGCTTCAAAACATACCTAAACAGCATATACTGGTTTGTTCAACAGAGTAGTCTTCTGGTAGAGCGACTGTTTGAAGAGACCGGTCTTGCTAAACAAATTAGGTAGACTTTCAACATTTTTTGTTACCTATTTGAATAACGCATGGTTTTACTGGCCAAAACATTTGAAGGATAATGTTACCCATCGAGTATTGATGTTTGTTGTCATCGCAATAATGTAAGAACTGGGCTGGGTGTGCAGTCTTGCTCCTGGAGGGCCACCTTCCTGCAATGTTTAGCTTTTTATTATTTTTACAGAAATGAAATGCACTCTTTCATTAGATAAAATATCCCACCTTTAATAGTTGAGCATATTTACAGAACAGGCCATGTCAGAGGGCAAATAAAATAATTGTTCATTACTCGTAATCGAGGTAAAATGTTCAATTAATCGAGACTTTGATTTTAGGTCATATCGTCCAGCCCTATGTTGACATTGTTTAATCCAGGGGTGTCCAAAAATCCTGATCCTGAAGGGCCAACAGCCTGCAGAGTTTAACTCCAACCACAATTAAAGGGGAAAGGGGAAAAAAAGGAAAGGGAAGTGGTATGTGGCCAAGTTTGGTGACCCATACTCGGAATTTGTCCTCTGCATTTAACCCATCCAAGTGCACACTCACAGCAGTGAACACACACCCGGAGCAGTGGGCAGCCATGTTGCGGCGCCCGGGGAGCAGTTGGGGGATCGGTGCCTTGCTCAAGGGTCTCACCTCAGTCGTGGTATTGAAGGTGGAGAGAGCACTTGTTATTCACTCCCCCCACCGACAATCCCTGCCGGACCTGAGACTCGAACCTGCAACCTTTGGGTTACAAGTCCAACTCTCTAACCATTAGGCCACGGCTGCCCCCTCACACACCCAAGCCAGCTAATCAATGTGTTACTAAGCAACTAGGCATACTAGAAGCTTCCAGGCAGATGTGTTGAGACAAGTTGGAGCTAAACTGCATGACACTGGCCAGAGATTATCTTACTATAGGGAGATGAGAGGGTTTATATTGGGTTTACTGTTGGAGAAAGTGTAACGGCTAACTTGGATCACGTGTGCCTTAATAACCAATCACATTACAGCCTTGACGTCATTGACTTTCAGTCAGAGCTGTGCGACACTCAATCGGTGTTTACGGATATCATAGGATATTTTTCTATGGGGTTTTTTTTTCGGTGTAAACTCTAAAAATAGTTCAATCCAAAAGTATTGTTTAGTTTAAAACATGTTGAAGATTAGCAGATAGGCTGTTGATTCATTAAATGATGAGCCGTTTCCTCTAAAAAGCTGTTTATTCAGTGTAGCCTCTCCTCCATTGGCATCCATTAAAAAAAAAAAAACGGCCTATGGTCTACTTTCTGTTAGCATTAGCCGTTACGCTTTTTTTGGACCAAGTCAAGACCAAGTTTTGACGACCCTGGTTTAGTGTGTTGTGGCCTATACAGGTTTGGAACAACAAGATGAGTGAATTATAGAGTTTGTTTCTGGTCTCACACAGAATAATTCATCCAGATGTTCTCTGTGGAAACGGTAACAGTAGAACTGTGTGTTTGTGTCCCTCAGGTGCGTTAGAGCAGACGTGTCAGCGTCATACCCGCTTGTTAGACATCCACGTGGAGCAGCTGCAGTGTAACGAGCAGCGTTTCCGCCAGCTGGAATCCACTTCCTACGACGGGAAGCTCATCTGGAAAGTGCGTGACTACTGGCACCGGAAAGAGGCCGGCACCCCGCTCAACTCGACCCCCTTCTACACCAGCCGTAGCGGCTACAAGCTCAGTGTGCGCGCTTACCTTGGCGGGGACAACTCGGGGAGAGGCACTCACCTGTCGCTCTACATCATGATAATGCGCGGAGACTTCGACTCGCTCTTACCGTGGCCGTTCAGACAGAACATAACGTTAACACTGCTGGATCAAAGCGGCTCGAGGAACCACCAGAGCAATACTTTCACCCCCGATACCAGCAGCGATAGCTTTCATCGGCCAACATCTGATGCTAATGTGGCCACAGGTTTCCCGATATTCATATCCCACGGCGATCTGGAGGCCCCTCGAAATGCCGTTTATGTGAGAGACGACACGCTGTTCATCAAAGTAAAGGTGGACACAACTGGATTAGAGGACTTGTAGCCTATGAGAAAATGTTTATTGTCCCAAAACAGATTCACTGGAGTGTCATTTAATACCCGCTTGAAGACATTTGTTGTAGTATCACTGGTTATTATGTTTACATGCACAGATTTTCATCAATCTGAATCAGTTCAAACCAGCTGAAGGTGTTGAATGTATTGCTCTTATGTGCCATATTTATGAAATTTCAGTTTGGATGTGAATGAACAAAATTCTGCACATGAGAACAGTATCGGTCCTAAAACATAACCATTTATGATACTGATTATTTCTAGCCAAGATCCATGTCTGCTTAATGGTCTTTGTCTTGTCGGAGTGAGTGGTGCAGTTCATAGCACACTTGCCTGCAGCATGTTGGCTCATAAAGACCTGGGTCATGTTTTAATGCTTTTTTAATCTATCCCCATCTCTCTCTGCACTGCTTTCCAGTCAATAAAGAAAATAAATTCAAATAGTGTGTCTTGACGCCTGATCGATGCTATCCTCAGTGTTTGTTGAGGAAAAGGGACAGTGGTTAGTTAGTTTTTCTGAAGCTCAGTGGTCACATCTGTAAGAGCCCACCGCAACAACTGGCTCTGATATTTATAAACTTTACAGAAGTTGTTTTTATTTTAAAGTTAGTTCAATGGACCACCAGTAGCTAGCTATCCCAGTGTGTAACTGCCAAGTAATGCATTACAATATTGAGTTACTCCATAAAAAGCAACTAATTGCATTACTTAGTTACTTGTTATTGTAATGCATTGTTACTTTTACGTTACTTTGGCTGGGCTGGGCTTGCTTAATTGTTTTTAATAACAAAAACACCAAAAGTTATATTTTTGGCAAAGGCACTTTTACACCAAAAAGTGAAATTAATAAAACTCAGGCTGAAGAAAATGCCTCTTCCTCTGCACCTCTCTCATAATTCCTCTCAACACAGGTGTCAGTGAATAAATGGGAAAACTAAGTAGCTTGCGTTACTTATTTGAAAAAGTCACTGAGGTATTTTGTTGTAAATTTAAAAGTAATGCGATACTTTTACTAGTTATTTTAAAAAACAAATCTGATCTGATTACATAACTTGTGTTATTTGTAATGTGTTACTCCCAACGCTGTCCATATTCTAACATATAAAAACACATTTGCTTACCTAACAAATGAGAGAAGTAAAGTTTATTCTTATGTTCTCGCATCACCATGTGTTTATATTATAGTGACGCACATAAATGTGCCGTGTAGATCTGTGCATTACACTACACATGCATGTTTTCTGTTACTGGTAAACATCTCATCACACTTACTGGAGTCATATCAGTTTCTTGTTGGGGGACCTGTTATACAAAAGTTAATAAGAACCACCTACAGTAGCAACCACAAAGGACACCGTAGCTTAAAACTGCGATCAACATGTGGTTATATGCTAAACAGTGTTGAAACTGCATATCAACGTGCTGATACAAGGTATCAGATCTCTGTGTGGAGCACTGGCTGTTGTGCAAACAAAAATCTCACTGGATTATTACAATTAATGGCAAAATGAATGTTTAGAAATGTAAACTGATATTTCCTACTGACACACTACAGCAAATGATAGAAATAACTGACTTAAAACCATTTTTAGCTGCTGATAATACTAGTGTTCAAATAATTTTGGCCACCACTGTATATTTTTATTTTACATTTATTTTTATCAGTAAAGTGATACCTGTAATGTTTGCAGTTGTGGTGATTAAATCAAAAGCAAGAGCATTTCGAAAGATCATAATTCACACTTAGACCACATTAACACACATTGTGTGTGTATGCAATACAATGCATTTTCCTCTCAAAGCATGTCATCTATTTCTAATTTCCAATTTCTTCACTTAAACCAAATTAAAAACTGTTTTGTCCTCGGTAATGTACAGACCTACACTCTAAGTGTTTGTGCCCAACCCTCAAGCTTCAACGTGAAGCATGACACTGACACAAGCATATAAATAGCTACATTATTACAGGCAGGCAACATGACACCGGCATGGGCGCTCGTGCTTTGTGTGGTGAATGATGGGACAATAGCCGCTCATATGACAATGAGCCCCTCTGGCTATTCATAGCTATCGTCTACAGCTACGTCTAGCTGTTGTCGGCTGGAGTGTGTCTGTGTGCAAGCGTTTTCAGGAAAAAACAAACTAAAGAAAGCTCAAGATGTGGAAACGAGAAAAAATGTGGATGATTAAGCGTAAGTGTCACATTTTGGATGCATGAAATGCCATTGCATGTGGTGGAGATGGACCGAACATCAGAACCTGTTGCTCCTTTAACCACTCATTTTAGATTAAAATAAAACCACTAATTTTGTGTGGCGTTAGTGTAGAGGTATTTGAGACTTCACGTCTCATGTCTGATTTGTGTTTCAGCACCTACTGAGCACCCAAAGGAGTCAAAATACAGGCCTGTGCTGGAGGTATTCCCCTTCACAAATACACCAAACCCATTTACACCCAGCTAGTGGAAAGTCCCGTACTCTTCTCTGCCTGGCAGCACTCTTTTTTTTTCATCTACAAACAGTTGCATTGTTCAGTGATCTCAGATGGATCGCCACAACCACGTCCTCTCGCTATACAACCTTGACCTTTTTTGGCAAGTTTGAGACGTAGTTTGGTTCAAAAGAGGAATGCTCGTTTCTAATGCACAATGAACACTGTACACATTAAATACAAAAATTATAATCTATGTACAATGTATTTTAACTTAATGTACTACAATAACTAAAACCTAAATAATACGTGAATAAATAAAACTATATAGATGTACTTTAAAATAATGACAAAAACACAACCAAATTACTAAAACTTTAACTATAATGGTATCTCATGGTATCTTATCTGATACTAAAATAACACTGGTTCACATATTTACACTATTATAATTTGATCATGATACAAATTTACATTTTTTCCAGTATGTAGTCTAATAAAAACACCCAAAAAGATAAGTCTTCAAAAGATAATTCTTTATTATATTACTGACATCAAAATTGAAATAAAAAACAGGTCAAATATGCAAATCAAACTGACGTCAAACACTTGATATGGAATTGATGTAAATTGAGCATCAAACGTATTGACCTATATATATATTAAACCAGTTTCAGCGTGGGATTAACTTCCTATTTTCACCCAATTACCACTGGAAGAAACTGTCATCCAAGCTGAATTTAAAATGATGTTACAGAATCTTGATCAAGTCTTGACTAATTTGTCAAATTGATATCAAGGCTGGGTATCTGTCGGTTGTCTTTTACCCAGAGTTTACTCCCCCGTGACCCAATGAGCAGGTTCAATCTGAAGAGAAGCTCCCCTAAAGACGAGTTCCCAAACCTGGACAGAAACCACACCCTGATGGGCCGGATCCTCAGCCTGCACATGTACACGCGACAGTTCAACCGGGCAACTGAAAGCGGGGTCATTTTTGATGATATCATACGCCCCGGACTTGAGGACCCGGGTGAGTTATTTTGTGTGTGTGTGTTTGGCAGTATGAAGTATCGAGATTTCATTCCCACGCATGTTTCACGAACTGTTAATTTATAGAATGAGTCATAATCTCCAGTGAACGGTTACAGTTACACGGCTGCAGACTGCAGAGAAACGAAAGTATCACTTCTCTGAATGTATGTACACCCACTGCCCTCAAAGAGGGGAATACAGCTAATATATCTGAAGACATCGTTAATGTTTATCTTCATCATGGGAACCCTTGTGAAAAAGAAGCAGGCCTACACATTAGCATACTTTAAAAATGAGTATTTTTTTTTTATTCTGACACTTAAAGGCATGTTAATTGCAATTAGATGAAAATTTGTTGTAGTTTACATTGATATTAAATGCAATAATTAGAATTTTAACCTGCTTTTGACCTAAAACTTAATGAATTAAAATGTACTTTATAATAATGGCAAATTAAAACTTACTTTAAAGTGCACATTTTGAAAGTGGATTAAGATTCAGTCATGAAAGCATCTCTCGTTAAGCAATCTTAAGTGGCCTTTTATTTCAAGTATTATTTTAAAAAATACACTTCTAAGATTTAAGTGCGCATTCAATACAACTAAGTGAACTTATTTTTTCCAAGCGACTGCATTTATTCAGGTTTCAAGTTTTACTTTCCCTCTGGGGAAATTTGGTTACAAAATTGAGTAATACACGCACACACACACACATACACACACACACACACACACACACACACGTACTTGTTTTTGCTACATTGTGGGGACCAAATGTCCCCACAAAGATGCCAATATCCAAAAATCCTTGTCCCTGTGGGGGACATTTTTTGGTCCCATGAGGAAACAGGTTTATAAATCATTACAGAAATAAGTTTTTTGAAAATCTCAAAATGCAGAAAGTTTCCTGTAAGGGGTAGGTTTAGGTGTAGGGTTGGTGTAGGGGCGATAGGCGTAATGATTTTTATACTGTACAAACTTTATTTTCTATGGAATAAACCTATAAAACATGGAAACCCAACGACACACACACGCACGCACACACGCACGCACACACACACACACACACACACACACACACACACACACACACTTCTATGTATCTGTGGACCCCTGGTGTTCTATGAAGGTACTACAAGGGGTCCATTGTCTGATATTTTAATTGTTTAAAAAAAATATTATTTATATTTTTATTTAATTAATTGCATTATTAATTAACATTTTTATAAGTATAATATTTTATATGTATTTTTTAAATAATCTAGGTTGGTGGTCCCTGGGAGCGAAAGGTTGACAACCTGTTTTTAAGTTACAGGTTTTTGGTTTATGGCTGAGTGAACTTTCAGTCTAGAGCCACACCTTTCTCTCTGAATAAGAAATCAGATATGAACCACAAACAAATATGAATCATATTTGTGTTCGTAAACCCTGTCCATTGATGTTATATTTTAGTTCTAGTCTGACTTTGCCCGACAGGTCAGTCCACAGGACCAAAAGCAGTGGGCTGTTTAGCAGGGGATGCTCAGTCATATATCCTGTTCTGTGACTTCTTTGACCGTATTATCGAGTCTTGCCACGGCTACAAGGTCACCACTGACACTGTTCAAGAGAGCGACTTCAATTATGACAACCTGAAGGTAAAAAAATAAAAAAATCTAATGACAACACCTCATCTCAAAAATGAGATTAAATGGAGACCAAATGGACATGTTAGGCTCAATTTCACATCTCAAGATTTTCAGAAGATTTTAAACTACACCAATATATGCAACCAAAAGTGACTTTGAGATCATCAATTTGATAGCTCCATTACTGACAGTGTGTTACATTTTAATTTTAGGAAAAACCTCTGAGACATAACTTCATTTAGTCTCTCATTTTCCTCAGTGTAAAGTTTGTGATTGTAATATAGTCAAGAGATCTGTAGAATACTGCAAAATCTGTGGTAGCATGGTATAGATGTGTAAAATGTGTGTTTATGTGTGTAGGGTGGTGATGACTTTGATCAAGCATATGCTATGAGTTGTGAGGTGACTGCAGGCCGCAGCATTGAAGATTTCTGCTTCCCCACACACTGCAGCCGAGGAGAGCGCAGACAGCTCTTCACACTGGCCAAAACAGGTACTGCAGTTGAGTCTAAGTAGATGGATATATTTTATGCTGCTAATATAACTTGTTTCATAGTTTTAGAGCAGCTGGGTGAGGATCTGCCTGGAAAGCTTTTCTCCATAGATGAACTCAGCCATGAGAGTGAAGACCGCAGGGTTGTGATGGACTCTCCACCATTGTCTTTGATAAAGATCGGTGTGGCTCGTGACTGGCCCGATGCAAGGGCCCTGTGGTTGGTTAGAGTTCATAATTTATGGTTATATATGCTTGCATCAGAACCATTTACAGTATGATTTTGCCCTTCAATTAGGTTAAGTGAGGACGGGACCCTGGCTATTTGGGTGAACATGGAAGACCATCTGAAACTGGTGTCTTACAGAAGTGATGCCTGCTTACAAGAGGCATTTAAAACGATCTGCATCAATGTGCTGAAGGTTAATTTTGATTGCCTACCTCATACAATATAATATTAGTATGTTTTCAGCGAGAAGAAAAAAGGTCTTAATATTGAACCCTGAGGCATGCCATTAATATATACTATATATGGTCTATTCAGCACACACTAACAATCTAAAACATGTTTTTATAGATGGAGACACTATATAAGAAACTGAGACATCCATTTATCTGGAAGCCTCACTTGGGCTGGGTGGTCAGCTCACCTGCAGAGGTTGGCACAGGCCTGAAGGCAAGTGTCACAGTGAAACTGCTACATCTCGCCGAGAACAAACGCATGGATGACATCCTGGACAGACTACGACTTCAGATGGAAGCAGATGGTATGGCAAAACTCATTAAAGGATCAGTAGTGTAAAATCATGCAGGATATCAGACACAGTTTAACATAAAAATGTAATTAGGCTGCATCCAAATATACATAATTTTTTCACCTTCTAATATATAGATTAGAAGGTATTCAAAAACCAGTAGGTAAAAATGACTTCCCATTAGGCCACAGGAAATGAGTTATGAATGCCAGTGAAGCAATGCAACTGATGCTGTAGGTCACATTACAGTGACAACATGATGGATGTTGTACGTCCAGATTAAATTCATGCTACACACATTCATACTATATTAACCACACTTTTCTTTAACAGTTGTGAAAATATATTTAAAAGAGGTACCTACTCAGAGAGTATGTGATTTTGTATACAGCTTTATTTTTGTTCTGCCATGGAAGCCTATAGCACACGTAAAAGGTGGTGAAATTTGGAACACTGATTGGGGATGGTCTCAATTTTCCTAGTGGCAATTTTAGGTTTCTTATATTCCTATGTCTCTTATATTTTCTAGTGCCACCAACAGTCCAAAATTTGACATAGCTAATAACGTTTCATAACATTTTCATTAAAACTTTTACATTTTATAATTTTTGCTATTCCTTCTACAAATTTAACACAACCAAATTCTGCTCAGATGATCTTCACACCAAGATTTTTAAATCAAATCCTCAAAAATATGACGGCAAGGACAAATAACATTTTAATTTGTTATGCATACATTATATTGTAGCTGCCACTGCTATATTTTCTCTATTTCCTTTTGTTCATCAAAGGAAACTAACTTCATTTAGTTGCTACTCTGAACAAATTCAATGTTGCATTATTTGTATTTAATGTGCAGGCTGTCCTGGCATCTACAAAATCAGCAACCTGCAGACCATTGGTTTTAATGAAGTGGAGCTGACCCAGCTAGTAGTGGATGGGGTCAAACTTCTCATCCGAATGGAGAAAAGATTGGAAAACAACGGTGGCATAGATGATCTGGTACCTTCTCAGAAGTGAAGAGGCCATCAGTAGGCCTGCTCTAGAGAAGTCTTCTGTTCTGATCAACACTATGATGAAAAAGGGACTTTGCAACAAGTTTTTCTTAATGTTTGTAAAATGTTGTTGATGCTAGTTGTTTATTGAATCTCACAAAGGGTGAATCTCATGAAGAAATGTCTGGATTATATTTCACCCTATTCTACATAAAGACAATGAAGCCTATTTTAGGCCATTACAATCTTCTCACTAAGTCATTACACACACACATTGTCAGGAAAATGTCACAAAACAGAATTGAAATATTCTTAAAATAGGCTTAATTTTCTTTAACACGCAAATCATTTTTTTCTGCATCTTAAATATGACCCAGGCAATGCATTGAACTGAAAACTACATACAGGATTTTCGCTGCATTCGAGTTTATAGACTCATTTCGCAGTCAGCAGTATTTACTACCTGCATATCCTAAGCATATATGATCATCTGCAAAACAAGACCACAATGTTCAGTTTTCAGTTGGTTATCAAGAACAAAAATACATGCATTGATTGCAATGAGGTATGCAGTATACTTCAAAAAAGGACACAAGACATTTTAGTTCAAAGACTCATTTCAAGTACGCTTTAATGTGCTCCAGTGGGACTGAACCACAGTGGCCCAAGGGATTTTTTCCGCAGAAATGTACAGTACTATGTCCAGAGAATAAATGGGAAGAGTGTGTGGAAGGATGAAATGTGTTGTTTAATTGCATTTTTTTTGGAGATCTCAGCCTTCAGCTTACTTCCCATCCATACAGCCTTTAAAAAATAAAAAATAAAAACTGGAAATGGAATATCACAGTTGACATTCGAACATTCAATGCCTCTCAGAGCTTTAATCACAGATTTACCCTTTAATATTTCTAGTCACTAATCCTTTTTCTCAAACTACGGAAACTTGACCTCATCCTCCCTTAAAAGTGTGCAGTCACAACCTCTTTAGTCAGCATTACAGTAATACAACAGACAGCATTGCACATTTAACCTTCGATACTTCAGTACAAAAGAACTAGTAGAAAGTACCAGTACGAGTGGTTGTAATCCATCATCATCATCACCACTTATTAGAAAACAAATAACGGTTTGCAAGAAAAAAAGAAAGAAGAAAAAGTCATGCATTCCCTGGATGAATTTCTACAGTTAATAAAACAGGAAGGCATAAAACGGCTTAATAAATAAAATGTCTTGGAGTTACAGTTGAAGCTTTTCTCATTTCTCGATTTCAAAGGAAAACACACGGCTCAGTGTTGCTGAACTGGCCACTCCTGCTCCAAACACCGCAGGACTTCTGCACTACAGCTCCATGATGTTACTATCAGTGTATGTTCTGTATGGAATATTAATGTCGACGTTAGTTTACCAATTTCTAGCTGATTTGTACATCCAAACCATCTGCATCTGGGAAACACACTGCCTGCTCTACAAAACACTTACTCATTAATTCTGATGTTATGATCACATCTAATTCTCACTGAATTAAAAGGATAATTCATCCAAAATTAAACTTCTGTCATTATTTACTTGCCCCTCATGTCCTGCCATGTATGCTATTATTTAATTTTTTAAAAATGCACATTTTCAGTGATTAACAACAGATTTTGAATTGTTACACAAAGTGTAACGTATGGCTATTGCACAGACGTTGCATTGTGTGGATTATTATTATGGTGTTTTATCATTTTTGGCGCTTAGTCAGGAAAAGCTGCATAATTCTTCAAAACGCTCAACTTCCATGAAAAATAACAACATACAGGCTTGTGACCACATGAAAATGACAGAACGTCCATTGTTGGATCAACTGTCCCTTTAAAAACAAATGTTGATAAGTTATAAAACAACTGTTAAAACGGAGTGGTCTCAAAATCTAAAAAAAACAGTGAAGAAAGCAACTAAACAAGTATGACACATTGAACATAATTTTTCTGTACAGAGCTCAATAGTGACTATACAACACCTCCACATAAGTAGGCTGAAAGTCTTGTATTATACAACTCTATCATCAAGTCAATACAACAAAAACATTCTATATTTTAACTGTACATGTGGAAAAGTCTGTTTTAAGTCTGTTACGATAATTCGCTCGACAGATCTCTGTCCTGCCGACCCTGAAAGGGTTTCGATATTATTGCAAGATTGTTGATTTAACCAGGCGTATATGCGAGAGGTCATGAAGATCAGGCTAGGGCATTTTTTTCTCTTTTCATCTTTTTGCATTCATATTTATTCTCCACTACACATTACAGCAGTAGCTTACAGAAGCAGTAACTCAAAATGGTGCTCAAACTTCCAGGTGAGATTTCTTTTTTAGTGTTCCCTATAGTTGTGTATTTTCTCGAACCCTTTGCTTACAGCTTGAGCTCATTGGCAATTTTCGAAGCGATGTTCTTGAAGGCGATGGACGTCCCCGATATGCGTCTGAAGCGCACGCCGTTGAGAGACAGGCGAGGCAGTTTGCACACCTCCATCTCCCACTGGACGAGACTGTCCTGCCGTGCGTCGCCGTGCACGCAGAAGAGCAAGAAACGCTCGCGCTGCTCATAGTCGCAGTTGTTGGCATCCAGTACCTTGCGGATTTCTCTCATCATGTCTCCTGGCTCCATGGACGAGGTGGTCTTCATGCTCCAGGTGAAACGCAGCGATCTGGGCTTCGAGTCACGGCCTTCCTCCTTGGGTTCTCCGGATCCGCTCCTGACGACAAACACGGAAGCGTTCATGAATGTCAGATTGATTCTCATCACAGATTAGAAACATGAGTGTGAGTTAAGGCTGTTTACACTAAGGACAGAGGAACAATATTATTGGCATCACCTTTAGAGAGATTTTTTTCCAGCTGATGAATGATATAAACCGATCAGAATCCACACAACTTAAAAGAACATTTACAACTGCAATGGTCACTTATAATGAACAACACATTATCGAGCAGTGTTTTATGCACTAATAATAAAGTTATTGTTATTGCTATTTGCACTAAGTGCAAATAACTACAGTAAGGTCTGGAAGTATTCGGACACTGAGTTTTTGTGCTTTTGCCTTTATACACCACTACAATCTACCATTTAGGAGTTACAGCCATTTTAAGAAATGCACCTCCATTTTCAGGGGCTCAATAGTATTTGGACAGTTGACTAAGAGGTTAATTGACCAGGTGCTGTCCATTCCCTTTTTACTTCAAGACAAATTAAGCACATAAAAGATCTGGAGTTGATTTGAGGTATCAAATTTGCATTTGGTAGCTGTTTGACTGGTGCTACCAATATGAAGTCCAAGCAGATCTTGATGAAAGTGAAGGAGGCCATCATTAAGCTGAAAACAACAACAACAACATAAATCTATAAGAGAGACAGCAAAAACCTTAGGTGTGGCCAGATCAACGTTTGGCTACATTCTTAAGAAGAAAGCAAACACTGGAGAGCTCAACAACATCAAAAGGCCTGGAAGACCACGGAAGACAACTAAAGAGAATGATCGCAGAATCCTTTCCTTGGTGAAGAAAAACCCCTTCATAACATCAACAGAAATCAAGAATACTCTGGAGGAGGTAGGAACTTCATTGTCAAAATCTACACTCAAGAGACGCCTTCATGACTGCAAATACAGAGGGTTTACAACAAGGTGCAAACCACTGGTAACATTCAAGAACAGGAAAGCAAGATTAGACTTTGCCAGAAAACATCTAAAAAAGCCTCCTGGAATAAGATTCTTTGGATGATGTGAAACCAAGATTAACTTGTACCAAACTGATGGGAAGAGAAAAGTATGGTGAAAGAAAGGAACAGCTCATGATCCAAAGCACACCACATCAGTTGTCAAACATGGTGGCGGCTGTATTATAGCATGGGCATGTATGGCTGCCAATGGAACGGGCTCACTGCTGTTTATTAATGATGCAGGATGAAATCTGAGCTCTTTAAGGCTATACTCTCTGCTCACATTCAGCCAAATGCTACAAAACTGATGGGGAACGCAGCTTCACGGTGCAGATGGATAATGACCCTAAACATACTGCGAAAGCAATTCAAGACGTTTTGAAGGCAAATACATTTTATATTATTCAGTGGCCAAGTCAGTCACCTGATCTCAATCCAATAGAGCATGCTTTTCAGTTACTGAAGACAAGACTGAAGGCAGAAAGACCCACAAACAAGCAGCAACTCAAGGTGGCTGCAGTGAAGACCTGGCAAAGCATCTCCAGGGAGGAAACTCAGAATTTGGTGATGTCCATGGGCTCCAGACTACAGGCAGTCATTTGACTACAAAGGATTTTCATCCAGGTATTAACATTGTGCTTAAATTTACAATTATGTCACTTTGTCCAAATACTATTGAGCCCCTGAAAACGGAGGTACTTTGCTTAAAATGGCTGTAACTCCTAAACGGTAAATGTCATATTTTTGTGAAACCTCTTAAAATAAAGCTAAAAGTCTGCACTTCAATCACATCTTGATTTTTTTTTTAGTTCAAATCAATTGTAGAGGTGTATAAAGGCAAAAGAACAAAAACTCAGTCAGTGTCCGGATACTTCCGGACCTGACTGTGTTAAAATAACAGGATTTTCTGCACTTTATACCACTTATTGCAAATAGTGGCAATTATCTGCACCTCACTATTGTAGTACATTATAAAACAGTATGCAATAACATATTGAGTGTAAATTATAATTTTAATTCAAATTATTAAATGGATGCAACCTTATTGGGACAATAAATCCACACTTCAGCTATAATGGTAACGACACAAACAATATTGTTGAAATCACTTTCAGAACAATTTTTCCAACTGAGGTACAATTAAAACAATGACAGCCAATTAGAATCCATCTTTTAAAGATATTCAGCACTTACTGTGCCAAAACTTCAGTGTTCACTTAATAAACAATTT
The DNA here is from genome assembly GCA_023376895.1 of Aspiorhynchus laticeps. NCBI lineage: Eukaryota > Metazoa > Chordata > Actinopteri > Cypriniformes > Cyprinidae > Aspiorhynchus > Aspiorhynchus laticeps. The sequence goes on from JALXFT010002437.1 coordinate 26,927, forward strand.
CATCAAAGCTGGTTTGTACGCTAATATAGTTATCATGATTATTATTATCAGTGTGGAAAGACCTTTAAGGGCCATTCACATCAAATATGATAATTACTATAAAGTTTTAATAATCACTCTAATTCTATGAGAATAGCGATGTCCACACTACAGCTATAATGATAATGACTAAATAGAACAATATCGTTGGAATTACTTTCAGAACGATTTTTCTAGCTGATGAACCGAATAAAGCATTGACAGCCAATCAGAAATCATCCTTTAAAGTTGGCAGATGACAAAACTGCAGTGTGCGAGAGGTGGACAGTAGTGAAGTATTTTTACTTTACACAAGTAAAGTATCTGTAGTTTATAAGAGTGTTTTCTTTAGAAAACTTTTACTTCACTACATTCCAAAGCATAATGTCGTACTTTTTACTGCACTACATTTTTTTTTTTTTTACCTTTAATATTTAAGAACATTAAAAATGTAGTACTTTCTTGTCCTCAAGTAAAACTTTGAATTACTTTTACTTCAGTAAAAGTAAGAAAGTACTAGATTTCTAATGTAATTAAGTATAACTTGATATGAAACGTAGTGCAGTAAAAAGTACAATATTATGCTTTGGAATGTTGTGAAGTACAGTTTTCTAAAGAAAAACATCAATAAAGAACAGACACTTGAAAAATGTACTTTTAAAGCCGAGTACTTCACTACTGAAGTATGTTGGATACTTCACTACTGTCCGCCTCGGAGTGCGCACTTAAAATAAACAAATTTAATTTGGTTGGTTTGTACGCTATAGTTATCGTTATGATCGTTGTTAGTGTAAACATACTTTTAAGGGTCACTCACACCAAGCACAATATTTATACCTATACAATTTTAATAATTTTTTACATTTTCTATTAATAGCAATGTCCTCCTCACAAATATATACTGATAACGACACAAAGGAACAATATTGACGAAACACTTTCAAGAGTGATTTTTTTGTAAAAAAACCAACAAAAAAACAGCCAATCAGAATCTACTTGATTTCGAGAGGTTCAGCATTTAAATCACCAGACAACAAAACTGCATTGTGTGCTTAAAATAAACATAATAGTACCGTCCATTGTGCGGATGCAAATATATTGTTATAGTCATCTGAATATTTATTGATTTTGGTGTAAATGAGCCTTTTTTGGAGCAACCTTACAAAACCAATAAGGTGCGTGGAAAACAATCTGTGGCCAATAAAGCTAAAACAAAACATAGTACATTAGACTCACAATATACAATTTGTATATATAGTAAAGTTGGTTGCTATTAGACATCTGCAGGATGATGCTGGATGTCTGTTTTTGCTTATTTGAGTTAAAATTTTCAGGATCAGTGCATCCAATTTTAAATGGACTGCTAAATGAGCAAAGTTGTTTAGACTTTAGAGGGTTGAAATCTGTGTTAGAAAGACAGAAGACGACTCTCAATGATTAGAAAACATGCAAAATACACCAAACAATCAGAAATCTCTCACAAATACTGTACATTGGTTATCTGAACCATTTAAATCAATGCAGACTCTTGTCGACTGACCTGAAGGGGCAACAACAAATACCCCACAAACAACAATCTCACATAAGACAGAGGATCTATAAAAACCTCACCTCAAACTGTACACCTGACCGCGGGCCTCTCCTTCACTGGGTACCCTTGGGAAATATCAGAGGTCATATTGAGAAAACAGTAGACACCTAAACTCAAAACCATAGATTAGTACAAGTCTGCATTTCTAATAGAAACAAGACAATGGTTTCTAGGCAATCGTAAACTGCCTATAGTTTAGTCCTGTTCACACCAAGAATGATAACTATAACGATAATCATAGTAGCGTTCACACCAACAAATGATAACATGCTGTATATTATAAGTGCGCTGCAATTATGTTTTGTGCCGTTTTAAATGCTTGAGTGTGTTTAAGTCTTGTGGACTTTCATGGGATGTCAGTTTTTAATCAAATGGCAGCTTGAGAAAAAAAAAAGTGCCATTTTTGCCTAAACTAGTTTAGCGCAAACCCCACAAACAGCCGATTTCACTGGCCAACTCGATAGCTACGTCCCAATTCAGAGGGTGCATCCTTCGAAGGCCGATTGCGTCACCATGGTGCGACGAATGCTGTCTAACGATCCACAAATGTAAGATAAAAAACTTTAAAGCTGTTTAATGTTGAAATCTTACTGAGATGCGATTTTATAGATGGTTTATACTCATGTACAGAAATGAACCAAGGTGAACATATTTAGACAGGTTGTGAACCCCGTTTAGTTTTAAGACCTTAATATATCACTTAAAAAAAAAAAGTCCAGTATATACGTTACTGCCGCTCGTCAACTGCAGCGGTCAAGTTGCTAGATGAGAAAATCAATCCTAGACCTTCCCATATATTAACGGTCGGTCCGTCCTTCACAGCCTTCAAAGTCTGTGTCCTTCAAAGAATGCAGCCTTCGAATTCTGATCACGGCAAACAGTAACGCTATCTATCAGGATGTCCTACCAACGCTACACTGAGGTTTAGGTTAAAGGCAGGATAGGTGATTTGGTTCAAAAACATTATTTGTTATGCTGGTTGAAGGTCTCTTCACATCCCGATAGCAATCAATTAAGTTAAGTGGTCTAAATGTATTTATATGTATTTAAATAATCTTTGGAAGGCGTAGGAACATAAAATGTTCCCTCAGTTGAGGGCTAAGATAAGCAGGTAGGACAGCCAGCCTATGTATGTATGTATGCATCAACATATGTATTTGCATACCTTCACGCTCCCTGTTCGCACAGACACGATACGTCATCAGCGCGTTCATTGCGCTATTGCAGACTGAGCGAGAATGGACAGCGTTATTATTGTAATATTATGCACTCTGTACTGTAATGTTTTGAGACACGAGGTAATCTGACAGCATTGCATTCAATCCTCTACCAACGTGTCGCTGGTTAGCCTCTGGTGTGTCTGTGCATGTTCATGTGTTTTGGAGGAGGCGTGGCTTTGGAGAGTGATTATGCAGGGAGGGTGGGATCTTATGCTTTCAATGCTGACCTCGCCGAAATCACCTACCCTACCTTTAAGGTTAGGGGTTAGTATTTGTTCCAGTGTTTTGTTGGCAATCCGCACTGTGAATAACATAGCCAATAAACTTCAGAATCAGCTGAAGGCGGGGTTTGCGCTGAACTGGTTTGTGGGGAAAAAATAAAGCGTAAAAAACTCCCTGAAAATGATTCCAATGACACTGTTTCTCTGTGGTTATCATTTTAGATGCAGTGTGTAGCCATCACTATTCTCTTACAATAATTATTAAAACTTTATGGTTATAATGTTAGGGTTAGTATTTGTTTCAGCGTTATGTAGGCAATCAATACTGTGAAATCAGTGATTCCAACAATATTGTAACAGTAGACATCATTATTCTCTGACAATTATTAAAACTTTACCTTTACAGTTATTGTCCTTGATGTGAACGAACCAATACACACCACTCTTGATGGCTTCATCATATTGCGTTTTTTATTTTAAATAAAAGCAAGAACCCATTCGCTATGTTAGAGTGATTTTATCATAGTTCAGGGGTCTGCTTCATGTGTACCTGTAAGTATCTCTTAACTCTAGTAAAATCACTAAGAAATGGCCTCTTATTTCATCATTCTGGCTGCATAACAGAAGTCAAAATCTGCCTTAATGTGATTTCGATTGGTGGTGGACAGTGGCTTCTTCTGACCACAGAGATTCATTTCAAATGGAGGAAGGGGAACGGATACAGGACCACTACAGACCATCAGCATTCAACAGATTCAACCAGACTACAGCTAAGCACGTGCAGTCTCCACAGGTAAAGTCTGAGGACTGAGGTGGGGGAAGTGTCATCATCATCAAGAGGAAGTCAGTCTGCAGGCCGTGCAAACATTGACAGAGGTGACGGATGCACAGATCATTAGTAAGAAACACACGGGTCGACAGGAGTCTATTTCTGAGGAGAAGGGTGTGTATGTAAGTCATACGGGAAATATGTCAAACTATCGTTCCCCTACCTCGCCGTTCTGAAAGACAGAGCTCTACAACACAAAAAAACAAACACAGCATGTTCAAAACCAAAGCCTGGAAACGAGACCTATAGGTCAGCCATGAAATCTAAAGAACAAATGAACGAAAGTGAAAATGACCATACATATATTATGGGAGATTCATTTATACATTATGGATTTATTAAAAACTTGAATTAATGGTTCACCCAAAAACATTAATTCACTGAAATGTACTCACCCTCAGGTCATCCAAGATGTAGATGAGTTTGTTTCTTCCTCAGATTTGGAGAAATGTAGCATTGCATCAGTTGCTCAGCAATGGATGCTCTGCAGTGAATGGGTGCCGTCAGAATGAGAGTCCAAACAGCTGATAAAAACATCACAATAATCCACAAGTAATCCACACGACTCCAGTCCATCAATTAACATCTTGAGAAGACAAAAGCTGTGTTTGTAAGAAACAAATCCATCATTAAGATGTTTTAACTTTAAATTGTCGCTTCTGGCCATAATCCATAACACTTCCTCAAGTGAAAAAGTCAATTTCCTGTTTCGGACTGATTTTGATTGTAAACAGAAATCTGTGCAGATTTCTCACCTGATTCAGACCAGATTACCTTTTCACTGGAGGAAGCACTATTATGGATTATGGACTGCCGGAAACAATGGACTGAAGTTAAAAACATCTTGATGGATTTGTTTCATACATACACAAAAATTTTAATTGCATGTGTTTGTAATAGACGTTAACTGATGGACTGGAGTGGTGTGGATTATTGTGATGTTTTTATCAGCTGTTTGGACTCATTCTGACGGCACCCATTCACTACAGAGGATCCATTGCTGAGACACTGATGCAATGCTACATTTCTCCAAATCTGATGAAGAAGCAAACTCATCTACATCTCGGATGGCCTGAGAGTAAGCACGTTTTCATCAAATTTTCATTTTTTGTGAACTATTCCTTTAAATGTGTAATTCCTCCATTAGTGTAACCAAATGAAACTGCAAACAGACAGTAGGGGGCAGGTCTGAGAGTGATGTTAACACATGGCATCTGATTTCAGACGCAGCCAGCTGCCTGATCAGCTCACTTTACCGTGTCCTTCACTGACTGCAGCGCACTCAAGAGTCAATGCAGGCTCAGCACGGAGTGTGTGTGTGAGGCTCTCTCTCTTCCATACACACACACCGCAGTGTAGGGCTTTAGCTGTTAAAGAGAGATGTCCTGTGCTAATGGTTTGTAAACAGTGTAAAGCAGTGGTACACAATCAGGGGGCCGGGGTCCACTAGCGGCCCTCAGCAAACTTCCAAGGGTGCCTCAAGGTGATGTAATTTAAAGTACTAAAATACTTCTAACTTAAATGCGAAACTTAAATTTTAATTCTAAAAAACACTATAAAAACAAATGTATATCTTGTAAACTGATGCACAACAAAGTTTTGGGGGCAGTAAGATGTTTTTTAAATATGTCTAATGCGCATCAAAATCTCATCCGCATTTATTTGATCAAAAATACAGTAAAAACAGTACTTTTGCAAAATATTACTACAATTGAAAATAAATGTTATTTATGTGAATATACTGTAAAATGTAATTTATTTCTGTGATCAAAGCTGTATTTCCAGCATCATTACTCCAGTCTTCAGTGTCACATGATCTTCAGAAATCATTATAATATGCTGATTTGCTGCTCAAGAAACATTTATTATTATCAATAATGTAATTATTATTATTTTTTGTGTGATTTTTGCTGAAACTGTGATAAACTACCATTCAAAAGTTTTGGGTAAGATTTTAAAAAAAGAAACTAAGAAAAAATATTATTACTTTTATCCAGCAAAGACACATTAAACTGCTCAAAATTGACAAAGACATTCAAAATATTACAAAATTCTATTTAAAATAGTCAGAATTAATCAGACACCAGATATAATTTTTGATATTTGTTTACTAGTGGGTGCAGGACACTACAGTTAATTTATGTAAGTGAGGATAGCAAAATAAAGTAAATGTGACATATTATACCAAAAATACTTCATACAGTGGACTACCAGTAAAACTGATAAAAATTTGGGACCAAAAATTACTCAGACACTTTGACCTGACCATGTTTTGCTTAAGTGTTTTTCATTAATTGCTAATGTGATCTTTTTACACACAGACTGAACAAAATGAAGCATTGCTTGGTAACTGGTTGAGCTAAACTGGTATCTTATCTAATTGTGTCTTAAATTTAACAGCTGACAGCTATTCAACCCAATTCATTACATACCTTTCTATCAAAGTTATCTGATATTATCAAGATTAATTTGTTCTGACACAGTTTAGCTCCGAGTTCTTCTCATATTTTTTTACATTTTCTAGACTATAGCAAATAAACTGTGATAATGAGAAATGTTGAAGTGTCTGAATAAATTTTGGTTTGACTGTAAATGCTCTTCTTTTGAATCTTTCTATTCATCAAATAATTCTGAAAAAAATAAAATGTATCACAGTTTATACAAAAGCAGCAAAACAGTTTTCAATATTGATAATAATAAGAACCATTATAATTGAACACCAGTAATAATTGATAATGATTAAAAACCAAATCCACATATTTCTTTTTTTTAAAGTTATATTTTCTGGCTTTTTTATGCCTTTAATGGACAGGACAGTAGAGAGATGACAGGAAAGCATTGGGAAGAGAGAGGTGAGTGGGATCAGCAAAGGACCTCGAGACGGGAATCGAACTCGGGTCGCTGTGAACACAACTGCGCTATATGTCGGTGCACTAACCACAAGGCTATCTGCGCCGACCAAATCCACATATTTCTGAAGGATCGTGTGACACTGAAGACTTGAGAAATGATGCTGAAAATTCAGCTTTGCCATCAAAGGAATAAATTACATTTTAAAATATATAAAAATAGATAACTATTATATCAAATTGTAATAAAAATATTTAACAGAATTCTTATTTTTACTGTATTTTTGATCAAATAAATGCAGCCTTGGTGAGCATGAGACTTGACTTACATCAAAAAACGTAATTATTTTAAACTTTTGACCGGTACTGTAATCCATCATTGTTGACCTGTGTTTGAGTTTTTCAAAGCTTTGACCCTTTACAGTACTGCAGGCCATTCTGTTGAATCGTGACCTGACTTCCATACAAACCTCAGGAGACTGTAAAGCAAATGCACATTCAGGACACATATGGGCGGCAGTGCAGAGAGGTACAGTAAGTGATGGATCTAAAGACTGACCTCCGCGCAAATTTGGAGGTGAGCTTGCTTATGAATCCGGACGAGGTTCCCCTGCGGGCCTGGGCGAGAGCACCCGTATCGTGGGACAGTGTGGGCGACGCAGGGGGGCCGTTGTATGTGGCGCTGCGGCGGTCTCTGAGCTGCGCCCCGTGGAAGGTGCTACGGCTGGAGGTGCCCCGAGGAAAACGGGTCCGATCCGGAGTCATACTGCTGATGCTGTGAGCTGATGGAGACGTGGATGGAGCCCTGGAGCTAGAGCTGCAGACACATAAACAGTGATATATATATATATATATATATATACATATATATATATACATATACACAGGTGCTGGTCATATAATTAGAATATAATTAGAATAGAATATTATAAGTGACAACTAATGAAAACCCCAAATTCAGTATCTCAGAAAATTAGAATATTGTGAAAAGGTTCAATATTGAAGACACCTGGTGCCACACTCTAATCAGCTAATTAACTCAAAACACCTGCAAAGGCCTTTAAATGGTCTCTCAGTCTAGTTCTGTAGGCTACACAATCATGGGGAAGACTGCTGACTTGACAGTTGTCCAAAAGACGACCATTGACACCTTGCACAAGGAGGGCAAGACACAAAAGGTCATTGCAAAAGAGGCTGGCTGTTCACAGAGCTCTGTGTCCAAGCACATTAATAGAGAGGCGAAGGGAAGGAAAAGATGTGGTAGAAAAAAGTGTACAAACAATAGGGATAACCGCACCCTGGAGAGGATTGTGAAACAAAACCCCTTCAAAAATGTGGGGGAGATTCACAAAGAGTGGACTGCAGCTGGAGTCAGTGCTTCAAGAACCACTACGCACAGACGTATACAAGACATGGGTTTCAGCTGTCGCATTCCTTGTGTCAAGCCACTCTTGAACAACAGACAGCGTCAGAAGCGTCTCGCCTGGGCTAAAGACAAAAAGGACTGGACTGCTGCTGAGTGGTCCAAAGTAATGTTCTCTGATGAAAGTAAATTTTGCATTTCCTTTGGAAATCAGGGTCCCAGAGTCTGGAGGAAGAGAGGAGAGGCACAGAATCCACGTTGCTTGAGGTCCAGTGTAAAGTTTCCACAGTCAGTGATGGTTTGGGGTGCCATGTCATCTGCTGGTGTTGGTCCACTGTGTTTTCTGAGGTCCAAGGTCAACACAGCCATATACCAGGAAGTTTTAGAGCACTTCATGCTTTCTGCTGCTGACCAACTTTATGGAGATGCAGATTTCATTTTCCAACAGGACTTGGCACCTGCACACAGTGCCAAAGCTACCAGTACCTGGTTTAAGGACCATGGTATCCTTGTTCTTAATTGGCCAGCAAACTCGCCTGACCTTAACCCCATAGAAAATCTATGGGGTATTGTGAAGAGGAAGATGTGATATGCCAGACCCATCAATGCAGAAGAGCTGAAGGCCACTATCAGAGCAACCTGGGCTCTCATAACACCTGAGCAGTGCCACAGACTGATCGACTCCATGCCACCCTGCATTGCTGCAGTAATTCAGGCAAAAGGAGCCCCAACTAAGTATTGAGTGCTGTACATGCTCATACTTTTCATGTTCATACTTTTCAGTTGGCCAAGATTTCTAAAAATCCTTTCTTTGTATTGGTCTTAAGTAATATTCTAATTTTCTGAGATACTGAATTTGGGGTTTTCATTAGTTGTCAGTTATAATCATCAAAATTAAAAGAAATAAACACTTGAAATATATCAGTCTGTGTGGAATGAATGTATACATTATACAAGTTTCACTTTTTGAATGGAATTAGTGAAATAAATCAACTTTTTGATGATATTCTAATTATATGACCAGCACCTGTATATACACACATATATATAGTAGTGCTGTCAAACCATTAAATCGCATCCAAAATAAAAGTTGTTGTTTCCATAATGTGTGTATACTGTGTATATTTTTTATGCATATATAAGTACACACACATTCAGCATATATTTTGAAAATATTTTCGTTTATACATTTATATATTCATATTCTTATATTTCATATTATATAGAAATATATTTAATATATAAACATAACATTTTTCTTAAATATATACATGCATGTGTTTGTATTTATATGTACATAAATATGTATAAGTGTTTCAAGAAAATTTTATAAAAATAATATTACACAAATATCAACCCTACAATAGTATTTGAACAATACTAGAATACCACTGTCTCTGAAATACTAAAGAGTACATCTCTTCACCCCTTGAATTCAGCGTTGTCCTCGATGGGCGGCAGCGGAGACTTGGTGGGGTGGCCTGAGGCAGACATGGACTTCACATGCCGCGGTCGAGTGGACGCCAGCGCGGAGGATGCTCCTGGAGACACTGAGGAAGATCCACTCGCCGAGGTGGACATCTCCGTCAAACTGAGACAGAAAGACAATGAGAAAGAGACATAACTGAGACAGAAAAATGGAAACATTTGCAAACATCAGTATTGACATCATATGTGATCAAAAGACTACTGAACTGTTTTGTGTATTATGTTCTTTGGGGGCTAAACAGATATTTATGTCTCTCTCACATGAAATGCAACACAAACACAAATTGCAAGCAATTTTGCACATTTTAATGTAAAATAAAACCCAAGACCAGGCCTTTTTTTCAGTATTTTCTGCACTGATTCAGAATCAGTATGAGCTTTATTGGCCAGGTATGTTTCCACATACGAGGAATTTGTTATAGTGACAGAAGCTCCACAGTGCAACAGAGAGACAGCAACAGGACAGGACACAGATAATAAAATAATAATATACAAATATACAAATAGGCAATGTACAAAACAGCAAAAACACAATATAGAATATAGACAATTATGTGTGTACAGGTCTGACGTGCAAATTTGAATGAAAAAAAATTAAAATAAGTAAGTGTGGTGAATAAATTATGTATAATAGAGTTGTGTGGATTGCCTGAGGGAAGAAACTGTTCCTGTGTCTGGTTGTTCTGGTGCTCAGAGCTCTGTAGCGTCGACCAGACGACAACAGTTCAAAGAGGGAGTGTGCTGGATGTGAGGGGTCCAGAGTGATTTTGCCAGCCCTTTTGCTCACTCTGGATAAGTACAGTTCTTGGAGAGTAGGGAGGGTTGTACCAATGATTCGCTCAGCAGTCCGGACTACCCTCCGTAGTCTTCTGAGGTCAGATTTGGTAGCTGAGCTGAACCAGACAGTTATTGAAGTGCAGAGGACGGATTTAATGATGGCGGAGTAGAACTGTTTCAGCAGCTCCTGTGGCAGGTTAAACTTCCTCAGCTGGCGAAGGAAGTACAACCTCTGCTGGGCCTTTCTCACAATGGAGTCTATGTGAATATCCCACTTCAGGTCCTGGGAGATGGTGGTGCCCAGGAATCTGAATGACTCCACTGCAGTCACCGTGCTGTTCATGATGGTGAGTGGGGGGAGAGCAGGGGGGTTTCTCCTGAAGTCCACGATCATCTCCACAGTTTTGAGTGTGTTAAGCTCCAGGTTGTTAAGACTGCACCATGCAGCCAGCTCTTTAACCTCCTGTCTGTAAGCAGACTCGTCTCCGTCCTGAATGAGGCCGATCAGTGTGGTGTCGTCTGCAAACTTCAGGAGCTTGACAGAGGGGTCTTTAGATGTGCAGTCGTTGGTGTACAGGGAGAAGAGCAGTGGGGAGAGAACACAGCCCTGAGGAGCTCCAGTGCTGATGGTGCAGGTGTTGGATGTGAATTTACCGAGCTTTACTGACTGCTGCCTGTCTGTCAGGAAGCTGGTGATCCACTGACAGACGGAGGTGGGGACGGAGAGCTGTGTCAATTTATTGTGAAGGGTGTCCGGGATGATGGTGTTAAAAGCGGAGCTGAAGTCCACAAACAGGATCATCACATAAGTCCCTGGTCTGTCCAGATGCTGCAGGATGAAGTGCAGTCCCATGTTGACTGCATCATCAACAGACCTGTTTGCTCTGTAGGCAAACTGCAGGGGGTCCAGCAAGGGTCAAGTGATGTCCTTCAGATAAGCCAAAACCAGACTTTCAAATGATTTCATGGCCACAGACGTTAGAGCCACAGGTCTGTAGTCATTAAGTCCAGTAATTTTGGGTTTCTTTGGGACGGGGATGATGGTGGAGCGTTTGAAGCATGAAGGGACTTCACACAGCTCCAGTGATCTGTTGAAGATCTGTGTGAAGATGGGGGCTAGCTGGTCAGCACAGGTTTTTAGGCAGGCTGGTGACATACCGTCTGGGCCTGGTGCTTTCCTTCTTTTGTTCTTTCTGAAGACCTGGCGCACATCTTCTTCACTTATCTGAATTGTAGGTGTGGGGAGAGGAGGGTTGCTGGAGGTGTGAATGGTTGTGTGGAGGAGTGTTCAGGGCAGCTGTGGGGTGTTTTTTCAAACCGGCAATAAAACTTGTTCAAGTAGTCTGCTAGTTGTTGATTCTCCAGAGTACATCACTCTGGAAGCTCGCTTCCCCTGTCTTGCGCGTCTTGTAGCGTTTGACCAGAGCTACGGCTCCGCCAACTACAATGTGTCCAGCAAAACGTCCGAATAGTCAAAATCCGGTAAAAGATTTTGTGGTGTGTTCTGCCGAATGCTCAGCAGGTCATCCCTGGTAAAACTGATCATATTTGAGAAACAAAAAACAGGAAAAACAAACAAAAACAGTACAAACACTGAAGAGCAAAGCACAGTAGCTGCGCCATCTTATTTGCCAAAAAAAAAAAAAAAAAAAAAAATTCTGGGGGAAACCTGCAGAATCATGATAAAATATATTAGTGCTGTCAAATGATTAATCACGATTAATCACATCCAAAATAAAGGTTTTTGTTTACATAATATATGTGTGTGTACTGTGTATATTTATTACACACACATGCATGTATATTTTTAAGAAAAATATTTTATGTTTGTATATTAAATATATTTATATATAAATTAAATTATATAAATATAAATATATACATGTAAATACATGTAAATATTTTTTAAATATATACTGTATGTGCGTGTATTTATATGTACATAATAAATATACGCAGTACACACACATATGTAAACAAAAAAATGACAGCACTATAAAATATGTAAGACTGAGCCGAGAGATAATTACATGCTACAAAATATTTATTTTAGCATCAAGATTAATTTTAATCATTTTTTATTAATGTTTTCAATTAGTTTTTATTAGTTTTAATTTATTTTAGTACATTTACTTTAAACTAAATGAAAATGAGAAATGTTGAATTTAACAATAAGCTGAAATAAAAATAAGTTTAATGTTTTAAAGTTTATTTTATTTCAAGAGACTCAAATGTATTTTAATGGTTTTAGTTAACTATAATAACCCTGGTAGAAAAAATATTCTAATTAAACAAGACCTCACAAGAAAGACTGTGCTGACATTCAGTACAAATCACAACAGCAAGTGTAATATTTGCATATATAAATTTGTGCGTGCAATCTGTGTATGTATATTTTCACAAACAAATCATGATCCATCAGTAACTTTCATACTTATTCTAAATGTATGCATTTATTTTTAAATCACATTTAAACATGTAGGAATAACTGAAAACACACATATGCAAAAACAAACAAACAAAAAAAAAACACTGGATGGCCTTATAAATGTGTTAAAGATGTAATTTAATTTAATTACATTTAAAATATCTTTAAAGAGAGAGCACTGTGCGAAAAGCCCTTTTTTTCGTTTTTACTTGTTTGTTACCGTTATTGTTTCCACATCTGCTCTGGAATGAACACATGACCCAAGATCTTATGTCTTATTGGTCAGTGTTTTTGTTAAGCTAATCTTCACGAGAAGAGGTTTATATCAACACACAGTTTTAAAAAGTTTACGGTGAAGATATACGGTCTGAGTCTGCTCACCTGCTGTCTTTGCCGTTGGGTATGGCTGGGTACCGGTCTGTACTGGATCTCTCACAAACGTACGTATTTCTCCTCGTCATTCCGCCAGCAGCGCTATTCTGTTCACACCAACACAAACACACATTATTATAGACTGAGAGTGTGTGATCTACTGTTAGTCATATGTATTAGTATCCTGCATCTGTGGCACGTGATGTAACGGCTGGCGTGACCTCTCACCCCTGAAGCTGTGGAGGACTTCTTGCGTTCCTGGGCCACCAGAGGAGAGGCGGCCATGTCTCCTTTAGAGCTGGAGGAGGGCAGCTTACACTCCTCCTTCTTCTCTCCCTCCACACTGTTGGCCTGAGAGCGTTTGGTGTAGGAGACGGCCGGAGGTATGGACGGAGCAACTGCACAGAATCAGACTCATGTTCAGAACAACAGAACTTTTACATCCATGAATAGTTTAAAATGAAAACATGTCATCTCAGAGTCAAATACATTAGATAGATAGATCTTTATCATTAAATTTAAGTTCTCAAATATGGGAACTTGTTTTTGAGGTTCAGTTTTATTTAAAAGGAATATCTCATCCAAAAATGGAAATTCTGTCATTTACTCATCCTTATATCACCTCACGTTAAAACCTTTATGATTTTCTATGGAACAGTTGAAAGTTATTTTGAAGAATGCTGGTAACCAAACAGTTTTGGGTTCCATTGACTTCCATAGTATGCACAAAAAAACGCTATGGAAGCCAATTTGGTTACCACCATTCTTCAAAATATCTTCTTTTTGCATTCCACAGATGAAAGAAACTCATACAGGTTTGGAACAACATGAGAATTGAAATTTTTGGGTGACCTTTACATTAAAATGGTCTTGGAAACCCCAGCAAGTTTTACCTCAGACCTAGACTCCCCGAAACGAAGAAAATCCATAATAAAAATTAATTAAAACATGTTTTATTTAAATTAGTGCTGTCAAACGATTAATCGCAATTAATTGCATCCAAAATAAAAGTTTTTGTTTACATAATATATGTGTGTGTACTGTGTATATTTATTATGTATATATACATCCACTTACATACAGCATATATTTTGGAAATATTTACATGCATATACATTTATATATTTATATTCTAATATTTTGTTATATATAAATATATTTAATATGTAAACATAACATTTTTCTTAAATATATACATGTATGTGTGTGTATTTATATATACATAATAAATATACACAGTACACACACATATATTATGTAAACAAAAACTTATTTTGGATGCGATTAATCGTTTGACAGCACTAATAATTTATATATATATATATACAAATTCTAAATTATATGAATAAATATATACATGCAAATATTTTAAAAATATATACTGTATGAGTGTGTCTTTATATATGTATATATATTATATACACATAATAAATATACACAGTACTAGGGGTGTAACGATACGCGTATCGTGTATCGAACGGTTCACGGGCAGTTCCAAATGGAAGGGATCATCCCTATCCCCTTGGAGTGGGGGCTTTGGAGTGAACAGGGCACGTGCGTGTCGCTATTTAGTCGTTTGGAATGCACTTGGTGAAGGGAGCGATCTAATTTCCTCATTATCTTCAGGTGTATTCGGTGTCAGTCAGCAGATTCGCTGTTTAAATGTCAAATGTCTTTTTATTTTTGTTATCATAACTGTTGCAAATAAACATACATTTTATATTTTTAAAAGTTTTTAAAATATGCTATATAATATATAAAAAATAATATATATAAAACTTTTTAAAATGTATATATTTTTTTATGCTGGTGTCCGTCAGCGAATCTGCTGACTGACACGTGCTGTGTTGTCACGGGAACATCCCAGCTGAAGATAATGAGGAAATTAGATCGCTCCCTTCACCACGTGCATTCCAAACGACTAAATAGCGACACGCACGTGCCCTGTTCACTCCAAAGCCCCCACTCCAAGGGGATAGGGATGATCACTTCCATTTGGAACTGCCCGTGAACCGTTCGATACACGATACGCGTATCGTTACACCCCTACACAGTACACACACATATATTATATAAACAAAAACTTTTATTTTAATCGCTGCCCAGCACTATTTTTAATATAAAACCTATGCATGCCATATTCTGTATGAAGACTACACATCCAAATTGAGCCAACAACTGTTTCTGAAAAAAACAACATTAGCAAATTAATTATTAGATAACTGTTTTTTTGGGGGCTAAATAAATGTATTATTTAGAATGAATTGAAATGTTGTCTGTGTGTGTGTGTTTGTGTGTGTGGTAGTGTTTTGTACCGTGGTCGCTGAATCGTCGCTGTTTCTGTGTGGCTGAGATACTGCGCTGGACTTTGGAGTGTGCAGGTGACTGTGTAGAGCTGTTGTTCAGGTCGCTGCTGGGGCGTGACCTTTGACACAGGTTTGTGGTGGACAGCGAATCGCTTCCTTCAAACTAAAACAAGCAAACAAAACAAGATCAAGGTTATTATAGTTGACTAAAACTTTTTCATTTCAGCTAGCTACAGGGGCAAGATTTTTATTTTTTATGTACTTTAACTTGATGTAATAAAATAAAATAAAACAAATGAAACAGAAATAAAAACAACACAGACATTTAAAAAAAGAAAAACTACTAAAATTGATTAAAAACAAATCAGAATTGCTCAAATTTTAACTAAAATTAAAACAGAAATATAAAAGTAAAAATTAATTAAAAAATATTGATAAAAACTATAATAGTATCTCAATGATGGTATAATAGCACTGCACAGAATAGTGCATGTGAGTAAACAGTAATTATGACTGATGTTTTGGTAGTTAATTAACACGTATGACTTGCCTCTGGAGGTTTCCTGCCCAGCAGAAGATACGTGGCCATGACCTCATCATACTTCTGCCCTAATAATGCCTCTGTGACCTCATCTTTAGGGAAGCCCATAGTGATCATCAGCTCTGAAAGAGGGCAAAAGAGATGATATATAAAGAATTTCTTTCTCACTCTATGTGATCTCTGCATAAGCGCACATACTTTTGGCCATGTAGTGTATGATAAAGACATAATATCTTGATTTTTAACCATTATTTAAAAAAATGCATTAGAAGGATATAAAGAGAGAAACACAGAAGGGTCAGGGAAGGTCCAAACTAGTGTTGTCACGGTACCAACATTTCAGTATTCGGTACTGATACCAGTGAAAATCCACGGTTCTCGGTACCAAAGCAAAACACAAAAACATGCTAATTAAAAAACACACTATTTATATTAATAAAGTCAAACAAAAATAAAACGTACAAAAATCAATGCCATTCTTTATAATTTATATCTATTTAAAATATGAAAAACAGTAAACATTTAATTTGTCTTTTAATTAATGAAATTTAAACATTTAATTTTTTTGGTAAATAAAGGGGATTTACTATTAAAATTAAAATATGGAAGAAATATTGTGTGATTATTTCTTTAAAAATAAAGATTTATAATTTTTTTCAACAGTAGTAATAGTATCACATACATTCTACTAAATAATAGTAATATATTTCTGGCACAATGTCTTTAAGATACACTTTTATTTTGACGGGTTGCCGTGAATACCTTTACATTTCTGTGTGTATATGATATGACGCTAGTTTTACTCAAATGAAATGAAATGCTGGTGAAGTGACTCTCAGATCAGTTCTGGAGATATTGTTTATGCATTTATGTCCTCATTGAGACGGCAGATGATGAAATCACCGCGAGCGTCACACGCGCTTCAGTGTATGTAGTAAAAAACCTGCATGTCTCTGCCATTCATTCATTCATTCACACAGAGACATGCAGGATTCATATTTGAATCGACTTTTGCGGCTTAATATTTACAGATACTAGTCCATATCACGATTTGATTTAAGTGTAATGACCTACTTTTGATTAATTCATCCAAACTTTGACAAATTCCGTCACATTCCGCGTTAAACTGTAAATTCCGTTTTTATGACTGGATTCCTAGTCTGTTTTCTGCATGACGGAAATCATAGGGTCCGAAAAAAATCATTGGTACCGAAGTACCGGGTCTTTTGACAACACTAGTACAAACCTATCCGTTTGGTGTCGCTGAAGTCTGGCTCAGGTTCTGTATAGGGCTTCAGTTCCTCTTCGTCATGACCTACATTTATCCAGCGGTCCTTCATGATTTGCTGTGAGACATTGACAGACATTAAATTACACCTTTGCATATGAATGTATATTTATTTAGTATTAATATTTCAGCAATTATCAATTTTAGCATGTTAATGGATATTGTCAAAAATATATATTTTTTCGAGATATATAAAATCAGTAGTCAACATTTGAAGTGGATCAAAACCTTTCATCAAAGTCGTCCTAAAACCCAAACGCAAAATGCGCTCTTGTCTTAGGACAACTTTGATTAACTTTTTTGATCCACTTCAAATGCTGATTACTTCAATACTCAGTTTCAATACAGCACTTTCTCACTTTCTGTTCTCTTCGTCATGAAGTTTGCACACTGGGGTTCAATGACTGAACTTCCGGTCATTTCTAAACAAGTTTCTACTACTCGAGACATGCCAGGTTTAATGTTTACAAATGTGTGATTAAGATTTGATTCCACATGACTTCAAAAGACTTGGAATAAAGTGTACAGGACTACTTTTATGAAACTTTTGTTCTTTTCTGAGTTTACAGTTGCCCTGTTCACAGTATGCTTTCGTTGTATGGAAAAATAGCATTAGACATCTCATTTTGTGCTTCACAGAAAAGTATATTTTTCTATAGTTCTTTTCAAAATTCAGACGGGTGTGTGAAGTGTTTATCAGTCTCACCTCTAGACTTCCACGTTTGCCTGGATTAAGCACCAACAGTTTCTTCAGAAGGTTTTCACAGTCTGTGGACATGTAGAACGGTATACGATACTTCCCTCGCAAAACTCTCTCTCTCAGCTCCTGTGTGGACCAACATTCAGAGTGAGGACCAAACACAGCACATACAGCCAGAACAATATGCTTTCAGGGAAACCTGCTGTATTTTCATTTAGGTAAACTATATAAAAACATAAGCCTAAAATGGAGCAGTGGAACAGTTTTTTTGCTGTGGCAGACTTTAAAGCAAACAGTGCATCACTATTACCTTCTTCAAACCAATGGTGAAAATTCACACTGCAATGAAACTCCAAATAGAGTGTTTTTCAATACATAAAAACTACATAAATTACCAACCAACCAAACTAACCAATAAGAAAAAAACAATGCTTTTGAGCTCCAACTACAAGAACCGTAAGTTGTTAGCAGCAAGCAAATTTGATAATTTTATATGGCAAACAAAAGGTCACAAAATAGGAATTACACATTTAAACAATAATACAGAGAGGTTAGTTGTGCTACTGGGAACATATTTACGGCTAATAGGTATTTAATATGTCTTAAGCCCCATTCACACCAAGCACGATAAAGATAACTATAACGATAACTATATTTGCGTCCACACCAGCGAACAATATAGTCTGTTTATTCTAAGCGCACGTGCATCTGCCGCTTTAAATTCTCGAGCACATTATAGCAGGATGGATTCTGATTGGCTGTCAGTGTTTTTATCGTTCATCAGCTGGAAAAAAATCGTTCTGGAAGTGATTCCAACGATATCGTTTCTCTGTGCCTTTATCGTTACATTTACATTTAGTCATTTGGCAGATGCTTTTATCCAAAGCGACTTAAAATTGGGGAATACATAAAGCGATTCATCTTGAAGAGGCAATCAGACAGAGGAAGTGCTCGTAACACCAAGTCTCAGTCATTGTTCAAATAAGTACAAGCTAGCAAGGGAAGGAGAGAAAGATAGAGGGAAAGTTTTTTTTTTTTTTTTTTTTTTAAGAACAAGTTTAGGATGAAGTCAAGTAGTGCCGAAAGAGATGAGTTTTCAGTTGTTGCTTGAAGATTGACAGGGATCCAGCATTCCGGATAGGGGTGGGAAGATTATTCCACCATCCAGGAACGGTGAATGAGAATGTTCTGGAGAGTGATTTTGAGCCTCTCTGTGATGGTACCACAAGGCGTCGCTCACTAGCAGATCTCAGACTTCTGGAGGGGATGTAGATTCGTAATAGTGAGTGGAAGTAGGAGGGTGCTGAGCCTGTGGTCGTTCTGTATGCAAGCATCAGTGTCTTGAACTTGATGCGAGCTGCCACTGGTAGCCAGTGCAGTGAGATGAAGAGAGGTGTAACATGGGTTCTTTTGGGCTCATTGAAGACCAGTCGTGCCGCTGCATTCTGAATCATTTGTAGAGGTTTGATTGTGTTTGATGGAAGACCAGCCAGAAGGGCATTGCAGTAGTCCAGCCTAGAAACGACAAGGGCCTGGACAAGAAGTTGCGCAGCATGCTCTGTCAGGAAGGGCCTGATTTTTCTGATGCTGTGTGTAGTTGAGGTGTTGACGCTGCTATTCTTTAATACTGAGAACGATTTTTAGAACCATATATTTATCGTTATAGTTATCGTGCTTGGTGTGAACGGGCCTTTAGGATACATTAAAAATCAGAAATCAAAATATTTGGGAAGCAGTTTTAGGATTTCTGAATATTTATTCAATTCAATTTCAAGTTTCAGGGGTTAAAGCAAAAAAAAATCATGAGCCTGAACTTTTTTCCCGGGTGGGGGTTTGGTTTCGGGGGTGGACACATACGCAGGAATATTTGGCAAAAAAAAAAAAAGAACATTATTTGAATGATTTTCCTTGAAACTAACTAGTAACTAGGCTCAGACTACTGAAATTGTTTTGTTCAAAAAAATAATGCAAATTAAATACTAGGAAACGAATATAAAATAGGAAATATACAAAGACAGTTTACTACAGAAAAGTACAGTTCAGTTCAATTAACAACAAAAACAATAAAATGAAACTTAAACAGGGTTTGTAGTTCGTACAGAAACTGCAAAATGAAATTCCAGGACTTTCAAGGACTTTTCAAGCACTATTTTGGTTTTCAAGGACTAAAATCAGAGATCTCACTTATCAAACAACATCATTATTATCTTTCAAATTCTAATTAATAAACTAATACAACAAAATGGTACTAATAAAGTACAGCATATGCAAAGAATGCAATGACCGTGGCAACTTTAACATTTGAAAGGCTACTATGGCAAAGTTATCACGTTCCTTATTACTTATGATTGACCTGAAGAATGAAAGCTATATCATACACTTGGACAATTATGAGCTATATCACTGCTTATCGACACAAGGGGTGTGACAATACACTTATCACAATATATTAATACTATTTTAAAGAAATTTTCAATGACAGAATATTTGTCTTTTAATCACAAAAAAAAAACAATGCAGTTGCATTCTGAAATGTTTTAACTAATCTAGGGCTGCAACTAACGATTACTTTGGTAATCAAGTAATCTGCTGATTATTTTGACAACTGAGTAATCTGATATTTTTTAGTAATACAAATAGACCTAAGTGAAAACGAGACTTTAATATGACTATATTTACAAATGAACTAACAAATAGGCAATAATAACTGGCTTAAATAAAGTATCAAAACCAAGTAATTACATGGTTTTATTGAACCACACACCAATATGCCTATAATATGAACATAACCAACTTAAGTAGGCCTATATTATGTATTATAACAAAAAGCCTACCAGCAGAGGGCGCCAACGGCCTGGTGTTTCACTTTACAGCGTGATTCAACGGCGTTTAAATCCACATGTAAACTCAGAGCGAGGGTTTAAACTTTTATTTTGAAATCGCGATGTACAACAAATCGCATATAGAAATATGTTGATGTATTCCTGTGTTGGCATAGGTTTATAAATGATTTACGTTACAAATCTAGTGAGATAATGCACACAGTTTTCCCTTAAGTAACCCAAACTCACAGCATATGCAGAGGAAGAGTTTAGCGCCTTTCACACATACAGTCTTTACTGGTAAACTACCGGTAAGTTACCATTAAGAGATCATGTGTGAACAGGACCTTTTTAAAATTCGTTCTGACAATCATATCGTTTTTATGGAGATGACGTGAGCTGTTTACAAAGCTCCGCTGCTTTTTTAATAGTTTTCCTATGTAAATATGTGCTAGACTAGAGTGACGTCTTTGACCATTGCGCCTCGCAGCTTTTTCAACGTGTCGCGCTCGAGACCCAGGCTCCTTCTCCATTCATTCAGGGCTGCGGCTGTGGATACTATCATGCGCGTCTCGTGTTTATAAGAGCAAAAACTTCTGATTGGCTAGTAATGTTAGTTTGGTTGAGAGTGAAAGCAGTGTTCCTCTCATACCATTGGTAGGCGAACTCGTGAATTCGAACATGATTTTTTTTTTT
Source organism: Aspiorhynchus laticeps (assembly GCA_023376895.1). Taxonomy (NCBI): domain Eukaryota; kingdom Metazoa; phylum Chordata; class Actinopteri; order Cypriniformes; family Cyprinidae; genus Aspiorhynchus; species Aspiorhynchus laticeps. The sequence goes on from JALXFT010002437.1 coordinate 48,436, forward strand.
TTAAATGTAGGACTATCTTTTTTTTTTTTCACAGCCGAATGCCGCACGCAGGAGATCCGGCACGGTGCCGGAGAAGCCCTGAAGTTTACTTGTATAGTGCTTTTCAAGATACAAATCATTGCAAAGCAGCTTTACAGAAAATTAAGTTTCTACATTATATTTAGGAGTAGGTTATTAGTGGTGACTGTGGCAGAAATGTACAGTTAATGTTGTGTTTACACCAAAAGCTAATTTAATTATTGGCGCGATTAGATTACATACAAAGTCAATGCAAAGACGTGAATAGATGCGAATTCGCACCGGTCGATGCGAATGACGCGAATTGGGCAACATGATTGCCGCAAACGTGCGATATACGCCTCAATCGTGTCTTCTGTGCAAGTTCAACAATTTGAATTCGAGCAGAAAATTCGCATGTGTTGTCGCGCAAGCCAATCAGCGAAGAGCTTATTGAGCTCGACATTTTTTTTTTTTATCCACCTTTTTCCTAACGTAAAAATGGGCGCAGCCATTTGTAAATTCTATGGGTCTCGCTTCCGGTCTCATCCATGCCCAGCTATTTTTAGCTGTTCAAAACAGTTGGTTTTGCTGCTTGATATTGAAAATTGGTGTGTCTTATCATATTATTTTAATGTATTATCTTAATTATGATCACACTGGTTTGTAGTGCAAACAGTTTTAGCATTTACTACACGTTGTTATTCTCCTCGTTATTTACCTATAGCGGCTAATGAACCGGAAGTCTCACCCATAGGCTTACTTCCGCGTTGAAGAAAAAGGTGGATAGTTGACGCAAAAAACATCCCGCAAGGAAACTAGAGCGAGTAACGCGATGCAAATATTCGCTTCACATTTGGTGTGCACACACCATAAGTATCATGCTGTTAGCTACAAATTACACAATCAAACAGACGGTGAACACTATTAACTGCAATTAATATATGTTGCGATTAAACGTTGCGATTAAACGTTGCAATTAAGCAAAATTTCATAGTTTTATATGTTGTTCCAGGGTTAATGCATTTAAATTTGAAATACAGACAAACCTTTCTGATTATTTTATTATTATTATTTTTTTTGTGGAAAGTGTTTTTTTCAGGTTTCATTAATTAATAAAATATTCAAAAGAACAGAATTTCTTATGATTATAAATTATTTGTAACAATGTAAAATGTCACTTTTGATCAAGTTAATGCATATTTGTTTAATAAGACTATTATCTTCTTTCAAATAACATTCTTACTAACCCCATACCTTTGAACGACAGTATGTGTTTATGTATGCATGTGAAGAAAAAAAAATCAGAATAGAGTGCGAATAGAACATAATACCATTAAAGACTTTTAACAGTGATTTGCATAATTTTGCTTAATTTTGTCACATCATTTTTAGTGTAAATAGGCCTTCAGTGATCTTGAATATAACAAGAAATTACCTTCAAATTCTGTCCGTCAAAGGGAAGTGAGCCGCTGACAAGAGTGTAGAGAATGACCCCCAGACTCCAGACGTCCACCTCTGGCCCGTCGTACTTCTTCCCCTGGAAGAGCTCGGGAGCCGCGTACGGAGGACTGCCACAGAACGTGTCCAGCTTACTCCCGATGGTGAACTCGTTACTGAAGCCAAAGTCCGCTATCTTTATATTCATGTCCGCGTCTAGCAGCAAGTTTTCAGCCTTACGGAGAGAGAAGCACAAAGATGTAGCAATGTGGCAAAGCTGTCTGCATAGTGCACGGTTATTAGAAATCAATGAAACACAAATCACTAAAGGTGAGCAGATCTATACCACAGCCTTAAACGATGTGTTTCTCACCTTGAGATCCCTGTGGACTATTCTCTTCTGATGGCAATATTGCACTGCAGACACAATCTGTAGTCACACACACAAAGTCACATTAGCATGACAAATCATTCCACAAACCAGCTCTTTTGTTTATCTGTGAATAGAAGTTGAGAAAGCCTGCAAATTCAGCATGTGTTGTTATGTGCTAGACAGACACTAACATGTCTTTATGTCACTGTAGTTGAGAGCGAGAGAGACTGGGGTCTTATATTCTCTCTAATCACCTCCTGCAGTGAACTGCAGTCCGGGGGTTTCATTCGCCATCATTAGCAAAGCATGACGGAAAATGGCCAATTAATTATTGCAGCGCTGCAGGGGGTTTAATTACACTTAAACTGATGTCTGTTCATTTGCAGTTATCACACGAACAGCTGATTAGAGGGAAACTTGACAAACACTGTAGTGTAGTATCACCACCAGAGGGTGTGCATGTGCTCTATACTAAACCGTATTAAAATGAATCAACATTCATTAAAAGGTAATAAAGGAGGAAGATGCCCCCAGTGTATTTCCTGATCATGACATGACTATTATAAATCTTTCCTCCTCCTTTCTTTCTAAATGTGTCATTAATGTCAAATACTAAATCAGTTAATCCAGTTAATGCATTTAAATAAATGTTTTTTTTCCCTTTCAGTTGGAGAGTTCATCTTTTCCACCAAACCACTGTCATAATAATGATTCATAATAATGAATCATTTGTTTACACTGAAATGCAGTGTAGAAGAGAAGCAAATATCTTTCTAAAAAATCTAGCCCATTCACTGTGATTTGCTGTTGTAAATATTACACTGTTTACAGACAATATATGCTAGAAATATGCATGCTATTAAGCAACTAGTTAATAGTGAGAATTAGTCCTTAAAATAAAGTGTTACCCAGTTACCTAATACAATAACGATTTGAAGTTTCAATTTACTTTTAAAAAGGTATTTTTGATCTCAATAGTCAATAGTCACAATGTCAGCTGGATAGTTGATTTAAATCTCAGCAGATTTTCAATGATTCTGGTTCAGATGTGTGTATAGTATGTGTGTGTCTCACCTGTCGAAACTTTGCTCTGGCTTCCTTTTCCTTCATCCTCCCATGAGCGACTAAGTAGTCAAACACTTCACCTGACATAAACAGAGACATTCAGAGATGTGTATCATGACCTGCGCTAATAGTGATATTAAATATGAATCTCACCCGTCCATCACACTCACCTCCACTTGCATACTCCATTATTAAATAAAGTGTCTTCTCGGTTTCAATTACTTCAAATAACTTAACTGGAAGAGAGAGAGAAACAGATACAGAGAGTGATAGACATTCAAAACAATTAAGCACATTTATACACTATTTTTTTAACAATATGGAGCTAAAAGAGTATCAAAATTATCATACAAAATATTTTTCACAAACTTGCAATCATACTTGTGCATTTATGAATTGTGGTTTGAATCACATTTTGTGGATGTAAATTTGGTTACACATTTGCAAATCATATTTTGTAAATACAATAATTTTTGACGCTATTTTAGCCCCATACCACAATATGACGACAGATCTGATCTGTGCTTGATTCTCTCAGGAACTAATCTATGACATGGAGAAACAACACACCAGGGATGCTTGTTATGGAGATGTGCTAAAATACACAAGACTTCACACACATGGCTTCCTGTTTCTTTCCATTTCATCGTGCACTTTACTGTATGTGAAGAGCTTCTGTAATTCAATTTACTCTCTGTGGACGGACGCTAATAACGTCTGACTGCTTCCTGCATGCAGTCTTTAACATGCAGTGTGTGTGTGTGTGTGTGTTTGGAAAGATGAGAGAAAAAATGTCAGGAATAGGTGGGTAATCACAGCTTTTAGTCTGATTAATCTAAAATCCAGCTCAGTCTCAGCCAATCAGAAGCCAGCACTGATGCGGCCCCAGGAAGGGTACGCCAGAAACAGCCAGTCATGCTAATCGATAGAGAAGTGAAAACAGAGTCTTGTGCTGTTAAGAGAGGCACAAAAGAGCTGAGCTGGTCAGACATCGGCCGTGCAGAGCTGATCGCGCTAAAGCAGCCCGTCTGAATGACTCTCCCGTGATTCCCTTCCATTAGGAATATAAATAATCCAGTTAACATCTCGTAAAAATGGAGCGAGAGAAAAGAGATGGAAAGTGCCGTGTCACGGATGAAACTGAGCTGTGTATTAAAACTGATTAAGACAGACATCATTTCCAGTTAGCAGGTCTAAACAGCTCCAGTCTTGATCAGGTGTTATGAGGGTTAGTTTGGAGCCTCACACCAGGGGCCTGTACTATGAAGCCGGTTTAGCTGGCTAGCCAGGTAAGTTTCAGTTTAGTTTGCACCAATCCTGGGTTTTAGGTACCATGAAAGTGGCTTGGCTTTTAGCTGCGTTCAGTGCCATAGTAACTTACACTCCACAGCTAACCTGCTCCATTTTAAAGAAGTAATTAGTAATTTGTAGTGGATTTTTGATTAACTCACCCAACCTTGTGTGTGTGTTTGTGTGTATGTATTAGTGCTGTCAAACGATTAATTGCGATTAATCGCATCCAAAATAAAAGTTTTTGTTTACACATACACATACATATATATATATATATATATATATATATATACATTTACATTTATGTATTTAGCAGACGCTTTTATCCAAAGCGACTTACATTGCATTCAAGTTACATTTTTTACATTTGACCAGCTCATATATAGGTAGTTGACAAATAGGCAGTAAAAAAAGCTTTTTTTGTATTAAGCCTGTCACAAAAATGAACTGAAATTCAGCATATATAGGCTGTTACGTGTCGCACTGTTTTTCCCCCCTTGTTTATCTGTTAACTAAATCAAATATATTTCAAGAATTTATTCCTTGTATGTATATATGTACTGCAGATTATATATATATATAAAATGTAATATAATATTTAGTATTACTACTGTACTGCTATCTGTTCAAAATAAATGAAAAGAAATCGAGCATAGTAGATTTGTTGTTTTTTTCCTGTTGTACCGAAATCGTATCGAGCCGTGACCCCCGAACCGAGGTACGTACCAAACCGTGACATCTGTGTACCGTGCCGCCCCAAACATACATACATACATACATACATACATGTGTGTATATGTATGTATGTATGTGTGTGTGTGTGTGTGTGTGTGTGTGTGTGTGTGTGTGTGTGTGTGTGTGTGTGTGTGTGTGTGTGTTTTGCTTGTTGGTTAGTGTGCATCTATTAAAGCAGCGCATTAATATGGAACGGTGATTAAACTGACTTGGAACTACCTGTGCAGTTAAACGAATTTAATCAACATCTGCCAGCCAATCAGAATAGAGTATTCAGACAGACCATGGCATAAATATATATAGGTAGTTGACAAATAGGCAGTAAAAAAAGCTTTTTTTGTAAAATACCTTTTTTGAAAAATAAATGCATATATTTATGTAGTGTGAAGTCTGATCTTTGAGAAAGTATAAAGGGTCACTAACTTCGTCAATTCTTTCACTGCTTTATTTTTTTATTTTTACTGAACCGTACCATAAATTTGTCTTATGGTGTGACAGCAAAAATTAAGAAAAAAACCCTCTTAATACATAAATAGCATGAGAGAGATTTATCTTCATTGTTAGGCCCCGTTTACACTAGTGCGTTTTCGTTTTAAAACTGCGTTTTAGAATTAAAACGATCAACGTTTACACTGGCGTCTCTGCTGCGTTTCAGAAACGATCTCCGTTTACACTACACAACTGAAAACGCATGTCACATGACCATTCATGCAAGTACAACCATAGATATGTATAGATAGATGTCTTATTATTTAGATCGCGGACGCGTCTGTGTGCTTGGAGCGGTCGAATGGGGAATCTACCCATACATTTCTAAGGGTACAACAACGAGCATGATGTTATTGTTACACGGTCCTCAAGGATACGCAGAGCGAATGTGGGCAGCTACGCCATCGTTTTCAAAAGTCTCCGTTTTGGTCCGTTTACACTGAAACGCAACCCCGGAGTTTTCAAACTAAAAAGGGGTCTGCAGCGTTTTCAAAAGTCTCCGGTTTCGACCTCGAAAACGCCGGAGAAGTGTAAACGATAGACGTATCCGTAGCAAAAGTTATGCGTTTTAAAACGAAAACACACGTGTAAACGGGGCCTTAGACACTTATTTTCATATAATGCTATTTATTTAAGATGAAATTATAATTAAAAATTTTTTACCCCATGACTTGTTGGACAATTTCAAGACAAACTTTGACAACAAGACAAACTTTACTGTCATTCGTGCAAAACTTTTTTTTTTTTTTAAGATATTTGAGATAAAAACAAATCTGTGGTTCTTTTATATGTGTCACACCATAGGATATTACATCACACTAAAGGACAGAAATGGTAGTTATTGAATAATTTCTATTTAATTTTGAACATGTCAAAGGAGAAAGTTAGTTTAATTTTAATACAAACAATATCAACATGTTTTTTTAAACAACAACAAAAAATAATTTCATAGACAAAATTCAGTCTCTTAGTCAATTAGCATGTTACTGAAACTCCTCTAGCACAAGTCGAAAAATTACGCTAAAGGGGTACCTTGAGTGCCAAAAAGCGACGCCAAGTGGTCCTGACCAAGCCTCAGTATGTGACGAGTTGGGAGTGAGAACGTGTTGGTGTGGCACAGCTAAATATGATTGATTTACAAACTAGATTCCTTAAGATGTGAAACTAAGATGTAAAACTATATGGCTACTCTTTTTAAGGCATCATTTTGATTTTTTTTTCTTACTTTCTGCATTGTTATCTTAGGATCTCCTTCTTTCTGCATGGATCCCTGTTAATTTTCTCTATATATTTCCATGTCCTCTTGGGACAGTCACACCATAGGACAATTTTGAGATATGGCTCAAAAATTAAAACAAATCTAATAACAATAATAACAGGTCCATGTGGGACAAAGAAATGTTTAACCATTTACTGCATTTTAAATAACGACAATATTAATTATATTCATTTTTATCTTGTGGGACAGTGAAAATGCCATGTCACATCAACAACCCATATATATACGTGTGTGTGTATTAGGGATGTCAATTTTCAATAATTTCCATAATCGATCGTCGTTTAAATTAACGATCAATTAATCGATTAATCGTTAACCTTAACTACTGCAAAATGCGTCTATTGCAGTGGCATATAGTCACTGGCATGACAGGATGTGCAAATGCTACTCAAAACGCCAGCTTCCTCACCCGAATGAAAAGGGTTTTTAGTCTAAATAAAAGGCTAGTAGCAGGATGGTAAAATGAATAGATGTGATTATGATCATTTGATAAAAGGAAGAGAGCGCGCCGTAGTTATGCACAGGATTATTATACTTTATGTGCTGTTTCATAACCTGTCACGGAGACCGCTGAATGCACCTTTTTAAATGGTTTCATGGTGCTCGTTTTTTTATTTTTAAAACATCATAGCAATGTTTGCAATTGACATTATCCGGATTTAAAATAAAATGATCCCAAACGCAAGTACGGCGCGTGGGGCTGTGACATGCGGTCAGTGATCCGCTTCCAGAACCACCGCCGCTGCTACAAACACACTGTTACCCATTTGAAATATTTTAATGTGAGTATTATGACACAGGTGAGATACAAATCTTTGTTAATAAGAGAAATAATTGGTTAGCAGGCAAATGTTACATCGCGACCATGCTTTTTGATTCATGCCGAGCGCATCCATTTAAATCAAGTCATATGCGGCTTTGTGTTCTGTTTTTCCGGATGGTCACAGATTTAATAATATTTATTGTTTCTTTTCCCAAATCCTCACTGTCTCACCCTCTAGATTCGCAGGTTTATTTTATTGTTCACTTTTAATCACTGTTTTCGCATCTCTTACTGTGGTAAACATGTGGGGGGAAATTAAAGATTTTGTGGCCATGAATTAAGAATTCGTTACTATGACTTAAATTGTTCCCGCATTTAAGTTAAATCATGGGTTTTCTAGGGCAGGGGTTTTCAAACTGTGGGTCGCACAAAGCCACTTGACGGCAGCTAAATGACACACACACACACACACACACACACACACACACAGTTCCTAGGGCTGGACGATATAAATTGCGATATTGCTCAGTGTGATTTTCGAATCGCAAAGGCCGGGATTTAAAACATGCGTTGCGTGTTTTGAAGCCTGGACGCGCACAAGTTGTAATAACAGTGAGGGTCTCAGAGCGACGGTTCATTATTAAAATGCTCGGTCCGCATTATTAATGAGAAGAAACTCTCTCACTTCACTGTGCTGTGTTCTGCATGAGATTGCATACACCGGAAAATTCAAATGTTGCGAAAACTGTATCAGGTAGGCTGTTCATTCATTTCTATCGTCTGTTTGAACTCTGCACTGTATCTTTCTGAGAGATGTAAAGAGTTTGTTGTTTTCGTTCCTTCATATGCATTTAATCCATAAACTGTCCGTAAAAAGCATTTCACATGTACGGGTTGAGCGGGGCACAAATGCGGGGTTTGTAACACTATACAAACATTTCCACATGCTAGCATAACAGAATTTACTAAATTATTTCCTTGCCATATTATCACTATATAGAGAAAAAAAAAAGTAAAAAAATCTTTTGAAGATATAGCTGAACATTTATTTAACCATTGCAAAAGTAAATTTCTGGCTGAAGTAAATTTGTCTTCTCTGTTTTTAGTGTTTATTTAAAATGAGACGCATGTGTTTATTATTTTTACAATTATTTCAAAATTATTTTAATCTCTAAACTGTTTGAGAATTCTGCTTTGCTTCTTATGCTTTGCTAAAATAAAATAAAAAAGTGTTGGGTTGTGAGGGCACATTTTTTAACAACACTCGTAGCGCAGATTACAGTTCATAGCCGCACCGGAGTGAGCGCGTTTCGAGGTTTTATGGACATATTTCTAGACTCATTAACGTCTGTAAATTAAGAAATGAAAACGTAAATATTGGTAGTGAATGTTTACAGTGGTACTAGCCTATAAAATAAAATGGTTATTTTTCTTAAATACTTAATTTCTGCCATATGCTTTTAATTATGATTAAGCTTATAGTAATGTCAATTGTTTTTTATCTCAAATATTTTGGTGGGTCTTGAAATAGATTATACTTGTCTAGGTGGGTCGTGGAATGGAAAAGTTTGGGAACCCCTGTTCTAGGGAACAAATTAATGAAACATGGACAGCTGCCACAAATTAATATGTCATAGGAACGAATTAACAAGTTGTATGAATGAATAGACTGTCCTGCTCGCGTGCGCATCCCTGTCAAAGCCAAGTGCCCGATATGCAACAATTATCTAGGGAAATTATGATTGAACATGACTTATTACTACATTTCAATACAAAATAACTTTGTACTGTGTTTCTTTTAATATACTTTTAAAGTTTGGATCATATTAAAAGCGTAGTTTGTACATTAGTAAATTATTTTCTTGTAAGATCCAGTCCCTTCACCGTCACTCACAGCCGTTTGCACGTGTTTTGCGCACGAGCCGCACGCACCCCAAAATGAAACTGCTTAATCGACCATCGATAGCTTTTATCGATTACATCTCTTATCGACAATTAATCGATCGTCGATTAATCGTTGACATCCCTAGTGTGTATATATAAAAATGTATGTTTTACTATTTTTGCAATTCTTAAACGACTTAAATTTGATTTGATACAGCATTTTTTTTATGCATTTATATGATTCTTTAAATACTTCCCCTAATTTATTGTAGGCAACAAAAAGACGACATTTAAACTATTTCCCGCTCAAATTCAGCATTTCCCATGTGATTATGTTAGCCAATCATAACAGAGTTAATTTACACCATTTTCAGCAAACAGCTTATTTCATTATATGGGTCAAATTATGACTAATTACATAAGAGAATTTCATAAATAAAAGTGCAGAATATGGTCTAGTGATCTTTACTTTAAAATAAATTTTAGCATGATGTCTTACCTATATTAGGATGATTTAAGACCTTCATAATCCTCACTTCACGAAAGAGCTGTGGGTAAAAATAGAGAAAAAAACATTAGAGAAAACATCTTATATTTATCCTTTTGCTTTTATGTAAGGTTCCCTGCATATTCTGACCCTGAATTGTGGCATTTTAATATTTAACCAATACTTTGCATAGGTTCAGCCAGTAACGAAAACTTACCATGGAAAAATATGATTAAGCAATAAATAGCACTTGACCTTTGGCAATTCGGCAAATTATTTCTTGCGCCATCAGTCGTGCAAAAAGCTCAAATGTCCTCCTGGTTCTTGATTATTTTGTGTCAGACATGAACAATTCAGTGAATTGTGAATCTGACTGAATCACTGAATCATTCACAAATGAACGTTTAGTGTGATTCGTGAACTGATTCAACAACCTCATTGTAAAAATCAGCTCGTTCATGAATCAGACATCACTATTGTTTCTCGAAGCAGAGCAGGTGTTGAGTTCTTCTGTTTGAAACAACAATTAACAATATTTTTTTATGAAATATAGTGGAGTAAAAAGTGTAATATTAAAGTGCTTGAAATACTTGAAAAATTAGTACTTCTGAAGGCTACGATAAGCACTTTTGAGGAAGAACTTGTCACTTTGCCAAAGTTTGCAAGATTCATGGTATTGATTCAGAAACATAATCAAGAGTTTTTTTAAGCACTTAGTAGCAAGTAAATCAAATATTCATGAGCACATATACCACACTTCTCTCCTGGATTTATCCGTTTTCACATTTACCCAGCAGTAAATGTAAAAAACAAACTGTGGTTGGTTGCTTTACATGTCAATCAGAGTCTCTTCCGGTCTAAGTGGGCGGTTCTTGGCCGAAGCAATTCACAGTCAGAAGTCCGTCTCTGAGAGTCACTGACCAAAAACTAGCAGCGCAGCGGCCTGAAGGGTCAATGCTGGATGGATCCTAAACACTACTCCAGGTTCCTCCCCCAGTGTCTCTTCATCCTAAAACCCTGCCTCTCTCAGACAGCTGCTCTTCTCAGAGCTCCTCACAGATCCTCTTTCTTTAGTCAAAACAACAGGAGGCCGTTTTCTGTGAATGAGTGCCGCATGAATGAGTGAGCACATCCAGCCCTGCAACGTGCAGTCACGTAGACCAAACTGTGACACGTGACTGCAACGGGACGGGAGACAGATGTGATGTGACACAGAATCCACCGAAATATAGACAAGTAATTGAAAATTCTGTCAAATACGATACAAACCAGAGCTTGAAACTATTGAAAATAAAATAAAAATATAAATAATAGTACATAAAACATATGGTTTCATGTAAAACACCCACTACCGTGTCACATCGAGAGTGAAAGTGATGAGCACCGTCTGAAAGCATCCACTGCTGAGGAGAACAGAGTGGGGAAAAGCTGAAAAAGGTGGAGTGACCCATCAGCTCCATCAACCACGGCCCAGAAAGACACAACAATACAGACTGACAGATTAATTTATCTCACGACAAAGCCGCCCAAGAACGCCTTTGTTCTGTGGTGCGCCTCTTCAGGAACGGGCCGTTTTTAGGGATCACAAACACATCTATGTGGGAACGTCACTCCAGAAAACACCTCCTTACAGAGAGACTCTAGAATTACACCTCACATGCAAACACACAAACATCAAATGCTAACATTTAGACTGAATAGCATTTTTTTTTTAAAATAAAACAATTTAAAAGTCAATCTCTATAATTAAAAAGTTTTGACAAGGTTTTTTTTTTGTTGTCACTTTCTATTTGTACTTTATAAAAAAGCAATTAAATGCACAAATCTCATGTTCTTTGGAGTGGAAACTATTAGATATGTAGATATAAATTATTATAAAACATAAATCATAGACAATTAGCTGGTTTTCACAACATCAAACATCTGTCTCATTTGAACCTTATCTTATTTTCTCAATTTTCAAATGAATTGTAGTTTTGACTGCATTCGCCAAGCTCAACCATTCAACCGTATTCATCATTTGTTGATTGAGCAAAAAAACAAAAAAAAAACAGTTCTTTAATTTATAGATAATATACCATATCTGGTCCCAAAAGTAGTCATATATTTGAGCTAAATTGCAACTGTTACTTGCAACAGTTAAGGTCCTTGCACACGGAGACCGAAATTTTCGTATGCGTTTTTTCTAGGGATGCACGATATTGGATTTTTGCCGATATCTGAAATGCCGATATTTTTCAACTCATTTTGGCCGATACCGATATATTTCCTTTTGTTTGGAAACAACACAAAGTCTCTCCTGTGCAGAAATTATAAGCAAAATATTTTAAATTTTGGTTAGTTATTAACAAGAACTTTTTTGTTAGAATAAAATCAAAAATAATGAAGGTTTTTTGACAGTACATTGAAGCTTTGAAAATAACTATAAATAAACTATACATATCAATCACTGCATTTTTTCCCCCCAAAAAAAGATGCAGTGTTAACCCTAACATTTTATTTTAATATTTAACATTTGTAGATGGTCTAAAGCAAAAGAGTTGTAAAAATTCTAAAAATATTTTAGAGCTTATGATTTGTTTAAAAAATAAAATATATTACACATTAATGAATAAATCAGAATTTATTAAATTATTTAATTTACAAGTGTCATGTTTGTGATTTATTTTCATGTAAGCTATAGCTTCTGACCTTTAAATCAAAACATACTCATTATTTTATGACATCAATGACTGCTTTATTTAATCAGAAACACAGTCTAAATGTTATATGCGTAGGCTATTTTACTTTTAGTTTAATTAGAAGTAGGCCAACAGCACCCCCTACAGATAATCTGTATTATCTGTAAGACCCCCCGTGATCTAATCACTAACACACCCTGAGCACGTGAGTTAACGTATTCCTCTTATCGGCAAGACATAGACATAATCTTTCATATCGGGCCGATGCCGATATTTACATTTAAAGCCATTATCGGCCGATTCCAATAACAGTCCGATAATATCGTGCATCCCTAGTTTTTCCATTTTACTTTTTTGTATTTGTCCTCCTTTCCTATCAAAATGCTTGCTATGGATGCGAAAATGCAGAAAATCAAACCGATCCGTTTTTTTATGATGAGTTTCGGAGCCAGTGTGTAAATGTGATTGACACAACATGAGGTCGTACTTATTTTTTTACGTGCGAAAAGTTCGTACGAGAATTTCGGACTTCAATCAATCAATCAGCAAATAAATTAATATTTTTTTAGAAAAAGTTATTTAATGCACATTGCTAGAAAAAGAACAAATCAGGATTTTAAACGGTTCTCAAACATTTTTAAATTATTGTAAGTGTGAGTTTAAAATTTGGAAGCAAAACTAATTTTCAGATTTACCTCCTGAGGTTTAACTGAGTATTTTTGAAAGTTAAGCACCTCCTTTCACTGAATCTTTGATGAATTTTTTTTTAAATAAATTAGTTTTTATTTTTCTTTAAGGCCTTTTGCACACCATGTTCATGGAAAGTGTATCTTACTATTTTGCATAATGACAATAAACAGTAAGCAAACAAAAAAAACTGCATTTCACAATAATTTTATTTTTAGTTTAAATTTGGGTTTATTAGTCCAAAAGTGATCACATTTTTAGCAGTCTGGAAAATGTGACATTATAATGATGGATGTAAATGTGGAATTAAGATTGCATGTGCAAAAACATGCACATATTATAGTGGCATAAACTAGACCAGCAAATTATTTTGTTCTCCAATGAAGTTTGTAAAAGATCTCATGAGCACAGCAGAGATGTCTCTTTATACGTGACCTCTCTCTGTCCCGTGGAATGTATCCTCACTGTCCTCTGAACAGTTGGAGGCAAAACCAATGAATGGAGAAAAAAAGGAAATCAAGGAAAAAAAAAAAAAAAAAAAAAAAAAAAAAAAAAGAGAAGCTGTGTTTTTTCTTGGCAGTCTGCTCTGGTAAACAATCAGCAGAGGAGCCCGAGCTTCTATTTTTAAAGTCATATTTCTAAAAACAACCACAGAAACATTCCAGTCACACACTGACAAGTGTGTCATTTCCTGTAGTGGGTCCTGTGTGTGTGTAAATCCCTCTGATTTATAAAGACGTGATCACAAGCAGGCACGACATGTCTGTTTCCTGTCACTAGTCCTCGCTAACAGAGGCTGAACAAACACACTCTGGATGAATTACACTGTAAAGTGAGCATCACTATGACCAACATACTCAATAGAAATCTCACTCTCACTGATATAACAATTAGGGCTGTCAAAATGGCTGAAAAACTAAATTCAAATTTGGTACTTAAATATCATCAATATTCAAATTATATTCGAATTTAAAAGGCAAAATTTCAGTTAGGGGGAAAAAAGCTTTTGGCTTCTCTCCTGAGGCCACAAGAGGGCGTATCGAGCAAAATATTATTAATGCACGTTTCTTCAGAGCAATAAAAATAACACGACTATCTTTGAAAAAAGTGCATAATGTTTAAAATAATGCTTATAAACATATATAATTAATTAAGTTGCTTAATTAGCAACAAAATAGCATCGTGCATGTATGTATAGTTTAATACAAAGGATCGAAAACCAATCACAGAGTACTTTTTCTATTTAAAAATACGAGATGCAGTGGGGTGGGAAAAAAAAACCCGCCATAAATTCGAGATGTTTTTTAAAAGTTGAACTTACATTAATTTTACATGCTTTCTAAACATGCGGCTCTCTTGTGCGAGACGCGAGTGCAACAGTGATAGACGTCCATCTAGAAAATGTGATAAATACGCATTCTGTGTGAACGGCTTGGTTTCAGTTTTGCCGTAGATCTTCTCCACATTGATGTTCTCTTTTTCTGCAATATTTTGAATGAACAACGTAGCAGTGCTGCATCTAGTGGGTTCAACTGGATAGGCTAAAAAAAAGCATTAAAATGCAATGATACCTACATCGTCATCACATCTTGTGCACCACTGATAAGGCTGCCTGACGCACACCTAATTCGACAAATATTCGAAATTCGAATATTCAACAACTATTAAAATATTCAACAACTATTATTTCTGACATAACCTTCCAGCCCTGGCTCAGTTAACACTAAAGCTGCGGTTACATTTACCATTGTTTGACAAGTCTCCATAGGCAGAATCTAGTCATTTCAATAATAATCCACAGAATCAGGAATTTTACGAAAGATTTCTGATGTAAATTGTTTTCAAGTTGGTCACATGATTTCGCTTTGTTGACCAAAAGAAAGCTGCTTGGTTTGAAAATGACTTTTGTTTGAGCTGTGCTTCATACATCGCTACTCTACTGATAATACAGTAGATGGACCTTTTTGCCTGCGATAGTTCACCAAAATTTCGCTAATGTGACCGCCCTTGTGGCAGAGTTATGAATTGTGCAAAAGAGTATGTGTTTGTGGTATACAAAATCTCACCAAAGACATATGTTACTGCTACTATATCTTGAATAGGAATGTTACCTTGATAACTTCTAGCAACATTTTGTTTATAGTTGTGCCTCTGTGAAACACAAATTTCTTTAACGACCCCCTGGAAAATTAGTTAAGCTGTATTTGACAAATTGTACATGTAGTTTTTCCCTCCAAAATCCCCACAGAAAACACAAAAGTCATCAGATTTGGCCTACTAATTATTCAAAATGACGATTAAATGAGAATGCATTTGAGAACCCAACAAACGCTGGTTGAGAGAAGATGGACGTATAGTGAGAGCTCATAAAAGTACAATGACACAGAGCTTGTGGAATGCTCTCGGACACGCTGAGGTTAGCCGATAGCATTTAATTGCATGCAGAGGTTTCCACAACTGAGGAAAAAACCCTGATCGCTCTGTGCCGGGTAAGATTCCAGCAGAACCAGCATGCTGCTGTTATTTTCATTGTTGAATACTGATTCTGGATGAATAAATTTACTGGAAGAGGATTCACTTATGACGTCAGGCGATTAACAATGTGATAAAGTATCTGGATGATCCCTGTTGGGGGAGGAGGTAAACCAACCGTATTTACAGACAAACTCTGACGTTGTGTGTGTGTGTGTGAGTACCTCAACATGAAGTCATTAATCTTGCTGTCGAAATGTGAGGCAATGGAGATCAGTGCAGGTTTCACTGACAACTTCACTGTCCATCTGTTCACGCAATGCTAATGTGCACAATCAATCAAACAATAGAGTACAAGCCTCATTAAAATATTCAAATGGGTTGATAATTGACTGTACGGAAACAAAACTTCATATTCATTAATTTGGAGGATACTTATCCAAAACAATGCATAGTAGATTCATTTTCAAATGAATGTGTTTTCTGGGAAACAGTCCATGGCATTGCCAGCGTCATGGTCTACCAGTTGAGCTACATCAACATATAAAATAATAAAAACAACGTTATTTAACAATGTTGTATTCTCATAGAGGTGTTAAAGCATGGACAGCGAATACCAAACGTCATTCTGATGCCCTTGAAAGTCGTTCCGAAGCATACTGATCAACGCAATCCCTTCATTAACGGCCCTTCATCAAATGGTGTTAGTGACGTGTGCAAGCAAAGGTCATTTAACGGAAGTAATTTCACTATTTGTGACCATTTTGGGATCATGCCTCCAATTTATCAGAATCAGAATCAGAAAGAGCTTTATTGCCAAGTGTGTTTGCACACACAAGGAATTTGTCTTGGTGTTAGGAGCTTCCAGTACAGAAACAATACAGTACAAACAGACAACAGTGCAAACAGAGACAACATATAATTAAGGTAAAAATATACAAATAAAAATATACAGAAAGAAAAATGTCCATAGACAGAACTGTGAATGTGCATGTGTCCTATGTACAGATGAAGGTTTGATGAGTTATTTACAGATGGACAGTACCGGGGTGTGTTATGTGTTGTTCAGGTGGGATACGGCCTGGGGGAAAAAACTATTCTTGTGTCTGGCTGTTTTTGTGCTCAGTGATCTGTAGCGCCGGCCAGAGGGCAGCAGTTCAAAGAGAGAGTGAGCTGGGTGTGAGGGGTCCAGAGTGACTTTCTTAGCCCTTTTCCTCACTCTGGAGGTGTAAAGTTCTTGGAGGCTGGGCAGAGGGGCACCGATAATCCTCTCAGCAGTCCTGACTGTCCGTTGTAGTCTTCTGATGTCTGTTTTGGTAGCTGAACCAAACCAAACAGTTATAGAAAAACATAGGACAGACTCGATGATGGCAGAGTAGAACTGTATCAGCAGCTCCTGAGGCAGGTTGAACTTCCTTAGCTGGCGGAGGAAATACAGCCTCTGCTGGGCCTTTTTCGCGATAGAGTCAATGTGATTGTCCCACTTCAAGTCCTGAGAGATGGTGGTTCCCAGGAACCTGAATGACTCCACTGCAGTCACAGTGCTGTTCATGATGGTGAGTGGGGGGAGAGCAGGTGGGTTCCTTCTGAAGTCCACTATCATCTCCACAGTTTTGAGAGTGTTTAGCTCCAGGTTGTTAAGACTGCACCAGACAGCCAGCTGCTCAACCTCCTGTCTGTAGGCAGACTCGTCACCGTCCTTGATGAGGCCGATGACTGTAGTGTCATCTGCAAACTTCAGGAGCTTGACAGAGGGATTCTTTGAAGTGCAGTCATTCGTGTAGAGGGAGAAGAGCAGTGGGGAGAGAACGCAACCCTGAGGGGCGCCAGTGCTGATGGTGAGAGTCCTGGATGTGAGTTTGCCCAGCCTCACTAGCTGCTGCCTGTCTGTCAAGAAGCTGGTGATCCACTGACAGATGGAGGTGGGCACAGAGAGCTGTGTCAGTTTGTCTGAGAGAAGGTCAGGCATGATGGTGTTGAAGGCCGAGCTGAAGTCCACAAATAAGATCCTTGCGTAATTCCCAGGTTTGTCGAGGTGTTGCAGGATGTAATGCAGTCCCATATTGACAGTGTCACCCACAGACCTGTTTGCTCTGTAGGCAAACTGAAGAGGATCCAGCAAGGGTCTAGTGATGTCCTTCAGGTAGGCCAGGACCAGTCTCTCGAGTGACTCCATGACCACAGACGTGAGTGCGACAGGTCTGTAGTCATTAAGTCCAGTGATTTTGGGCTTTTTGGGGACGGGAATGATGGTGGAGCATTTGAAGCAGCAGGGAACTTCACACAGCTCCAGAGATCTGTTGAAGATCTGTGTAAAGATGGGGGCCAGTTGGTCAGCACAGACTTTTAGACAGGCAGGTGAAATACCGTCTGGTCCTGAAGCTTTCCTAGATTTCTGTTTTCTGAAGACCCGGTTCACATCCTCTACACAGACTTTAAACGCAGGTATAGTGGTGGGGGAGGGAGGAGGTGGGGTTGCAGGGGGGGTAGGTGAATGTGTGAAGTGCAGATCAGAGTGGGTGCTGGGTGTCAATCTGGCCTTTTCAAATCGACAGTAAAACACATTGAGATCGTCAGCCAGTTGTTGATTCTCCACAAACTGTGGGGGTGGTGTCTTGTACATGGAAATGTTCCTCAGACCAGTCCATACTGACGCCGGATCATTTGCTGAAAGTTCTTTCTTCAACTTCTCAGAGTAGTTCTTTTTAGCCACTCTGATCTCCACTCTGATTTGTAAGTCTGTTCCTCACCTGGTTAAACAATATTTTATCCCCACTTCTGTAAGCGTCCTCTTTGGCCTGACGAAGCTGTTTGAGTTTCCCAGTAAACCACGGTTTATCGTTATTGAATGATAAGAATGTCCTGGTGGGGATGCATATATCCTCACAGAAACTGATATATGAAGTTACAGTCTCTGTGAGCTCGTCCAGATCGGTGGCAGTAGCTTCAAAAACACTCCAATCAGTGAGGTCAAAACAAGCTTTTAAATCTTGCTCTGCTTCATTAGTCCATCTTTTAACAAGATGAACCAAATAGTGATCGGAGAGCCCCAGAGCTGCCCGTGGGACAGAGTGATATGCATCTTTAATTATTGTGTAACAGTGATCCAATATATTACTGTCTCTGGTGGGACATGTAACGTGCTGTCTGTATTTTGGCAGTTCGCGGGAGAGATTTGCCTTATTAAAATCTCCAAGAATGATTAAAAGAGAGTCCGGGTACCTTTGCTCTGTTTCAGATATTTGTTCGGCCAGCTGTTGCATCGCGGCCCTCAGGCACGCGTCCGGAGGCACGTACACATTCACGAGAATGAAAGAGGAAAACTCTCGGGGTGAATAGAACGGTTTACAGTTTATGAAGAGGGCCTCCAAATTAGGAGAACACATCTTCTTCAGAGTTGTTACATCTGAACACCAACCTTCATTTATGTAGAAACATAGTCCACCACCTCTCGTTTTCCCCGTTAGCTCCGTGATGCGATCTGATCTGAACAGCTGATAGCCTGGCAAATGAAGCGCGTTATCCGGGATGGTTTCACTCAGCCAGGTTTCAGTGAAGCACAATGCAGCAGAGTTTGAAAAGTCCTTGTTTGTGCGGGTGAGGAGTAGTATTTCATCCATTTTGTTAGGAAGGGATCGGAGATTCGCGAGATGAATGCTTGGGAGCGCAGTTCGGAAGCCGCGTTCGCGGAGCTTAACCAGCGCGCTGGCACGCTTCCCTCTTTTCCGTCTGAGCGTGCGTTTGACTAGGACCGCTGCCCCTCCGACCAAAACATCCAACAAAGCGTCTGAATACTCAAAAACCGGAAAAATATTGTCCGGTGTGTTGCCTTATGTCCAGTAGTTCGTCTCTGGTAAAACTGATACAAATAGATTGACTAAACACAGAACAAACAAAAAAAACATTAAAAGAACGGGAGCGTTCCACACCACAGCAGCCATACGCGAATTGCAACAGCAACCATGAACTGCTCTTAGTGAACAATAAAAGAGGGGGAGGGAAAACTATTTGTATTTTTTTCGCAAAGCATTTTCGCAAATCCTGATGGTCAGCGGACGGTTCTCAATTTTCTCTTAAATCTATGCTTGACAAAGTATTTAATGGGGTTTTTAATAGTAACCCACTAATGGAAACGGTATGAAGAAAATGTCATGCTTCTACAAATATCCCACCGGTCAACATTGCCTAAAAGATTACCCTCTGAGTGAGCCAGTCATCGGCTAACATCATTTTATGACAGCTTTGGGATTTTGGAAATCACCCACTGTACTGCAAGGAGAGAAAGGACGTGAATATTGCTGTAAAATGTTCAGTGGACACTAAGACTGGAGTTTTCTCCGCGATTGACTTGCATGAGCTCTGATGTTGTTCTCATCATGAGAGGCTGCGTCATTCTCTTTAAGGTCATCGCTTCTTATAAAAGCCAAGAAACAGCCACTCTGACATTTTCTGCTCCAAGACAAAAAGGCAAGCCCTTTATTCACTGCTATTATCATGCAGTTCAGCAGACATTTATGTTGGATTGAGAACATTTGATCTACATGACAGTCTCTCTCTCTCGGTCTATCTATGAAATGCTAAAACATGTCAGCAGTGTGATAAAAATGGTGGCAACGTGCTAACAATGCCCTGAAACAAGCTAAAACATACTAGTAACACAAAAAACACGATAATGACAGGCTAACAATGCATAGGAACATTAAACAAGCTAGCAACATACTAACAATGCCTAAGTGCATATTAAACATGCTAAAGATGTTAGCAACATGCTAGCAATGCCCAGGAACATATTAAACATGCTAACAACTTGCTAAAACATGCTAGCAACATGCTAACAATGCCTATAAACATGCTAAACATGGTAGCAACATGCTAAAATGCGTAGGAAAATGCGGTTAAGAACACAAACATGCTAGCAACATGCTTAAACATGTTAGAAACATGCTAACAATAACAAAGAAAATGTTAAACATGCCAACAATGTGTGTTTCTGAGTGAGGTGTTGCAATTTTACTACTTTTTACGACACTGAACTAGATTCTTAGCATAGGAAAACATCCTCTGAGGTTTGCGTTAGTTCAGCAGTAACATAACGACCATATTTTTTTGTGATCAAACATGTATCTTGAAAAACCTAGGTCAAATGCATAATGCAAACAAAACGAAACCTTACTGAAAGTTAAGAGCACAAAAGATTTTGAGGATTAAATAATCAATTGATTTTAGAGGGTTAGTGACATCAAAACGTAATGTCCATATTTGTTTCAATTGTTTACCGTACTAACGTTCACAGGGACTTTTCACCAGTGTTTAAATTATGAATTATTAAATTAAATTACTGACGTGTCTACAAAGATACTGAGAACAAAAATATCACAACAAATGTGAGTTTGTTCACAGAAAATGAGACATTTTTAACATGATTAATATTTCACATTGCAAAATAACATCACAATTAAGCAAAAAAACAAAACACCCAATATAAAACAGTCTCAGTCAAGACATTGAGGTCTCACCTTTTGTAGACTTGTTGGGTTGAGCTGTGTTTTATCAATGATCTTCACCGCTACCTGAAAAACAAATATATTGTTACTGTGAAATGTGCATATTTATAGATTCCTATAAATAGCCTATACATCTAAATATCTAAAGGCTACAGGGCATCCACGTCATCATCCCTCCCTGCGTCAGAGCAAAACGGCTCCATTTCTTACATAATCTGGAGTTTCTGTTGGTCCTGCATGCATGTTCTGACGTACAGGCTGTTAAATAATGCACGCTGTTTCCAGCAGAAGCTAAGTGTCTTTATTTTAAAACTCAAAATAATCTCTTCCGCTTCCCTGAATGAGGGATAACTGAGAGTCAAGAGTTAAACAGGATAAATGTATAATGTGATATGTTTTCTGAGTAGGGGTGTGCGATATTGAAAAAAAACAAAAAAACAAATCTCTATATTTTTTGGGATTTTTTCAATAACGATAATTAGACGATATTTTGCCGAGTGTGGTATTGTGCTGATATCTGACTACCGTGGACAGCTGCAGTTTTTGATATTCTTCATATTCTGTGTGGTCAGTTCACATCAGTGAACAGAAATTAATCTTTTCATAAGTTTAAATTGATTTTTACCTTTTATTGGCATTTTAATCTTTAACAAAGCTAGAATATGCAGCGTCAGATGCCGAAAGCTTCGTCATTACTCCATCACTCCGTTTTTACTTTCACTTTCTGCTTATAGTGAATTGACTGAGATTAAGACGTTCACCGGCATAAATCTTGCGCAAAGTTTGCACGTGTGCAAACCCTGTTGCAAACACATGCTTGTGTGATATCCATTGGCTCATGGTTTAAAATTGACAATTGCCCCGCCCCCCCCCGTATCGAAAACGTACCGAACCGTGACACCACTGTGTCGTATCGAACCGAACCGTGAATTTTGTGAACCATTACACCCCTATTTATTATGTATAAATACACACACATGCATGCATATATTTCAGAAAAATATGTTATGTTTATACATTAAAAATATTTATATATAATATAAAGTATATGAATACAATGTACATACATTTTCAAAATACAGCTATACTGTATGTGTGTGTATTTATATATACATAATAAATAAACACAGTATACACACATATATTATGTAAACAAAAACTTATTTTGGATGCGATTAATCTCGATTAATTGTTTGAGAGCACTAGTATAACAATAAAAAAATGTATCTGCTCACCTCTCTTCCCGTTAAAACATGGCGGGCAAGTTTGACTTTAGCAAAGTTCCCTTTGCCGATGGTTTTGAGGAGTCTGTAGTTCCCGATGTGAGGTTGTTCGTCTGTGATGGACGCCACTGAGTTGCGGCAGCGCGGGAGACTCTGTCGACTCGCTGATTTTGTGGGTGGTGCTGGTGTGTCCGTGTAGCCATCGACAGATGTGTGCTGAGAGATGAAAGGAAAGGGTGGTCAATTCAAATTACATGTAAACAAAAAAACAAAATCTTGCAGTGTAACAAGTTTTCAAAAAAAATTGACAAAAAAAAAGTAATCAAAAAATGCACTCACACTCAACCTTTCTATACTCCTATAATTTCCTAATTAATTTTCAAAACTACAAAAAAAGTGTTGATACAATTTATTATTAAAAAAATAACATTGACATATGATTTGAAATTATTTAAATAACATCTAATTTCAATAGTGGATTTCATGCTATCATATCAACACTATTGTCTTTGTGTTATTGCTGGATTTCAGATTTTGCTGAGAAGTAAATCAAATCAAATCTATCTGCAAATATATGCACGTATAAATATATTTTATTTTGATTTGATTACTTTTTGTCAACTAAAACTGCATTAAAAAAAAATCAAGTTACAAAACCTCAAAATAATATGAAAAAACATGTTGGACCATAACAGGGCAGACTGCATTCACTTTTAAATGGTGTGTGAGTAATACCTATTTGTTTAAAATAGATATAAAGTTAAATTTGTGCCAAACAAAAAATGTGTAATATAATACAATTTATTTATTAAAACTAATAAAGTTTTTTTTCTTTTTAAAAATTCCATTAGAATTACATTCTGGTGTAACTTGTACTGTAAGGGGTTGTTCTCTCAGAACGCATTCTTCTATTTCAATGCGCTCCTTTTCAATTGCTTTTCTATGTAAACAGGCGCTATATGGATGTGTATGACCACTGCGTTCACGTCTTGCATCTTTTGCAGCATCTCGCACACACATGAGTGCTGTGATTTTAAGTTAAAAGAAAATCAACTTTTACATGCAGCGCCGCTAAACAATGTCAGTTCCAAAACAGTGGACAAATCAGAAGACCCCGGAGGCATAAAATGCATCCCCTTTCAAGAATAACATCACACTATCATCCATTAAAGCAGAATGTTTGTAACAAACTCATCACCTTCAACAAAAAAAAAAAGATAATTACAGTAAAACATTTCAATTGTAGGAATCTGTACACATTCAGATGTGTTTGGCTGTCATTCTGTCCCTATTTTTTTCAGCATCTCACGCCATGAGTACTTTTTTTTAAAGAGAACACATCACATTAAAAATGGTTTAACTTTTAAAAGTGTGTCAAGACCCCAGCATTCTATTTCATTCTGTTTCACTCAGTCTGGCTGTTTCTGAACACACACACACACACACACAATTAGTCCTATGTGAATGACACGAACATGACCCTAAATGTGTGTCACAGTACAAGACTCCCTTAAGGCCTTTGCTTCCCTAGCACTTTTTGAGCTCAGTCAAAAAAATACATCAATGTGACGAAAGCACTGGAGCTAGTTAACTTCAGCTAGACCGCAGTAGAAATCTGGCGGTCAATATACAGAAGCTATTGGATAAAGTGGAAAATGAGCTGAGACCTTCAGCCTGAACCACAGAGAGCACTTAAAACAGAATCCATTACCAGTGGAGCACTGGGACCACAGGAGTGGAGCTTCATTTACCTGAGACTGTGTCTACGCTAGGAAATCTGATCTGTTTTGGCCATCATAAAAGCCCTCATTTTGAACGTCATGAAACTATATGATTGGCTTTAAGCTACATAAGAATGGAAAAGCCTTGTTGAAAATGACTTCCCGCATCCAATAAATATTATTTGACTTTAAACTTGCTTATGAAAGAAGAAACTGAGTGCTTACACAAGCTTACATGTATGACTGGTCAGTGATTTCTTTCTTCTTTTTTTTTCAGAATGAGAACAAAAACTGTTGGTTTTATTCATTTTTAATGACTTTTCAAACCATTCAACTCACCAACCACAGTAATG
Organism: Aspiorhynchus laticeps; assembly: GCA_023376895.1. Taxonomy (NCBI): domain Eukaryota; kingdom Metazoa; phylum Chordata; class Actinopteri; order Cypriniformes; family Cyprinidae; genus Aspiorhynchus; species Aspiorhynchus laticeps. Next base: position 72,882 of record JALXFT010002437.1, read on the forward strand.
ACATAACTAAAAAACAAAGCCATTATGAGTAATACATGCAGCATACAGCACAGCAGGTAACGTTGGATCCTTGGCAGTAAAATAACGGGTCTCGTTCACTAAACAAGAGTTAGGGGTGGGTGATATAGCTGGTAGAAATTTGTCTATTGGTAGAGATTTTCAACTATTGCCTCTATCACGAAAACCTGAAATGCAATCAGCAGCGAAAGAAAACTCATTACGTTATATGCGCGTGCTGTCTGAGAGACGGTGCTCATCGAGCGCGGTAGTATTGAATGGAGCTATTTTTGCTGCTTTATAGGCCTTGAACAGTTAAATACACACGTATGAGTGAGTCAAAATGTGTAAAAGTATACTGGAGCCGGGCAGCTCTTAAAGTGACAGCAGTCTAATATTCCTGCTGTCTGTCATTCATGTTAATCAAACAACAAAAGAGAAAATCTCTCACTGATCTTGACTAAATCACTTTTGTATTTTAATAAGAAGGTATATTTAATTCACACGCAGTGAAGAATATGTAGTGTTTTTATATATTTGATTACTGTATGTGGTATTTCTTATTTATTTGTTTTACTGTAGTTTTTTGTAATTAGTTTCTTATTATTATTTAATTGCTGACTGTTTACTTGTCTTCAGTGAGCTTTTTTTATTTAAGCTAGTATTTTTTTGAGATAGGCACTTTTTGTTAAAGCAAAAACAACTAATTCGTGATATACTTATCGTGAAATAATATGACTCATATCCTGATATAAGATTTTGGTCATATTGCCCATCCCTAGCAAGAGTATGCACACATTTGTGCAAGAAGTCTATGAACGTTTTCATGAACAAATCATGATTCATGCTAAAATTTATGCTAAATTTACAAATAAATGTAGGAACACCTGAAACCACACATACACACAAAGAACATACTCTGGGTGGCCTTATAATTGTGTTAAGATGAACATGTTTAATCTAATAATGATTATAATTATCCATAAATTATATATAGTTAAGATGAAATTTATATCTATATATTTCATGATATACAGTGAAAGAGTAAGAAAAACTGTGTTATAGCGGCAAGGTTTCTCTGTATAATAATGCAGATAAATGTACGTACAGCTGGCTAATAAGACTATTAAACACATTTATTGTCACATCATGCAAATTCATATAGCCTAAGTTCCAAAATAGCCAAACCAAGACCAAATGAAAACAGTGAGATGGCTACAATAGCGTAGCTAATAGATATTCAACCAATAAATAGACTAAGTAACTATAACTTGCACAAAACTTTGAAAATGTTTACTAGAAATTTTATCAAAAATGTAAATGAATTTGGAATCACATGTTTTTGGAGATGGCATTACTATGCTGACAGTCACAGTTTCTGCTAGACTTTTAACATGGAAAAGTACGTTGAAACTGTTGTCTCTTAAATCAATTCCCTCTCAAAAAAAAAAAAAAAAAAAGAGAAATTTTATTTCATGATACTGGTTTATTTATCAATATAATTATTTTATGCCAGAACAAGGTTGTTACGATATAAAAATTTTAGATACTGATACAACATTTCACAATGCTAATCACCAGTTCCACAGCAAAATTAAACTAATACTAGACTAACTAATGCAAGTACAAAGTCCTGAAACAACTGGTGAAGACAAGTGAACAAAGAACAGAATGTGAGAATGGAATTAAGTTCTCTTTTAAGGCCCAATGTGCATTTAATAACTTTTTTATACCTAGCACATCTCGTAGTTTAACAACAGTAGACTGTGTTTTACGACAATCACGTTAACTTTGTACAAACCAGTTTGAGAATAGTAAAGATATTAAACGGGTTAAAAATTTTGAACCGTTTTTCACTTGATGTCACAATGAAACAATGAAACCCATAGTGACTAGGGTTGCAAAAAGTTGGAAAATTTCCAATAATTTTCGGAAACTTTCCGGGATTTTTGGAAATTTACCGGGATTTTTGGAAAGTTTCCGGAACTTTACTGGAAATGTTCCACCCCTTTGCAACCCTAATAGTGACAGATCTCACCACAAAAGTCAAAAGATCCAGTTATGGCATTTTGATTAAATATTACAAGGTCTAAAAATCTGAAACATACACATGGATGAATTGTTCACAGTAAGTAAGATCTATAACATGTATTTGCAAACTAGGTGAATTTTTATTTCCATGCCGACTTTCAAACTGGCTTTAAAACCTTACACACCCCAATTCATTAACTATAAGACGCTAAACAACTAGAGTCTCTCACCCATCCCTAACACAAACTACAAAAATTACAGAGTACATTTCCCTGAAAAGAAACACAATGGTAGGACTTTCAAGACAAACTGACTGAACTGAAGTTGTCCAGACCTCAGTGAATGGAAGAGCCTGTTGTGAATAATTGCTGAGTCACTTGTACAGTAAAGTCCTGTGACTCTGGTGAACTGAGGATGACCTGTGCTATATAACACAATAAAACACAAATGGAACAATGTCCGTCACTCTAACACTAGAGAAAAGACCTTCTCTAGTGGTCTTACTATCACCGTGTCTCCTCTATTGTTCCTCATGGCACACAACAACATTAAGGTAACCCAATAAAGATCTCATCCATTTACCCTGGTCAATACACCGTCTTTACTGCCTCACAATGAAGGTTAGTTTAAGGGCATGAATGTCACGTTCAATGCATGTTAAGCTTTATCAGCAACATTTGTGGCATAATGTTAACTTGAACTCATCCCTGTTTACAGTAATGATGGTCTCTGAGTCCAGCATTATGGAGGGTTTAAAAGCATGAAAGTTTGGAATTGTGTTACATTTTACTGAATTACTGAGTATTTCAGCACCGAATTACTCATCTTTTATAGGCAATTTTTATTTTTAACAGAGGATAAAGTCAAAAATATTTTCTTTGGTATGATTTCCAACATTATTCCACTAATGTTGTCAATAATGTTTAAGGTTACATATGGTTTCATTAAAAATTCTTATGCCCTTTTCTAGAAAAGTTTCAATTTAATGTCAAGTAAAAAATACTAACATATTTTACATACAACATGAATGCATATTTTTGAAGACTTTTAACCTGTTTTTCCCTATCACATATTTTAGTAATTATCCTAAATTAGATATCATTCGAAAGCCTAAACACTCAAAATTCATTCTGTGAAAAAGTTTGGAAATTGGACATGGCAAACCTTACATTGCAGGCTCCTCCCCCTAGTGGGCAGTGACAAGTGTCATATTACAAAACTTAGGCTACTACAATAACTGCAATAGCTACTACAATAATAAGGCAATCCTCTGAGAAAACTAATCCCGTCCGAATACGAACGTCTGTGATTGCCGATGAAATTTCTTTCACAATGCGTTTCCTTGTGTGTTTTGGTCAATGTGAATTACCGTAGATGCTCTTAACATGCGCATTTTTTATATGTTTGCCTCTCGGCAAAAAAACAAACAAAATAAAAAATAATAAAATCAAGAGCCAGATCAAGTAATGTTAAACTGTTAAGACTGGCTACTTTAATATCAGCGTCAGGTAAGCCTCACGTTCATTTCTGCACTCAATTACATAATGTTTTAATTACATATGTACCTTTTACGAAAATTAAACATGGTTTTACTACAAATTAGGGCTGTGCAATTAATCGCATGTGATTGTCATGCACATCTCATCAGTAAAGCCGATTCCGTGATTAGCAGTAAATCTCCATCACCTGCTTTCAGATGGAGCGGCATTTACTACACAGAGCCGTAGATCACTGACAAGCTACGCAATATCGCAGGCGATTCATTTGCCATAATGAACGCGATATTGCGTATCTTGTCAGTGAACTACGGCTAGTCCCGTCCGAATAGGGCTTTTGGTGGTATATTTTGTGATACAAGCAATATTGTGACAGACATTTAAAAAATTCGTCAAATGCGTCAAATCAATCAATCAAATTAAAGTTTGGGTGTCACCCGGTGACTATTTTTGGTATAGCACCTAAAAATCTCACAAGGAACCTAAATTTTTGTGATATGACCTAAAATTTGGAACATAACTTGGACATATGGCTTCAATTTTTTAACAGTTTTAGATTCCAAAATATTTTGTAAAATATTTATTTTTTATGAAATAAAATATTAGTACAGTACATTTTCTTTATAGTAAATTTTAAATAATAATAAAAAAAATTACACTTTCATTGTATTTAGGTCATTTCACAAAATCCATGTCATCCCTGTTACTCTAAAAAGTAACAGGTTGACAGTAACAGGTTTGACAATTTCAAACAAATTTGCTAATTTCTAGCTAATAGTCAAGTTCACAAAGGCACATGTTGTACACTTTGAAAGGGTGTTACTTGTAGATATTGATTATATTACATGCAAGAAATAATTGTTTAAATTTACATTTTAAAAATGGTAACAGTATTGACACTGCATGATGCCCCCTCCCCTCAATCAAGCCTCATAACTCATCAAAAATAGAGCATTATAGAGGAGTGAGAGAAACATGCTGGTGTTTTAAGTGTAGGAATCCAGGTTTAGACATGATGTAAACTCCTAGAAGTGATGTTACCTGAATGTACATTATTTTTTGATGAATGTAACAGGCCTGACATGAAATCAGGGGACGCCAATAAAATAATTAATATTTTAGAGAAAAAATGCATACTTGAAAAAATGAGAAAAAATTACGTGCCAAAAACATTGCTTAACAATGAGACTATATTTAGAACAATATGCAAATGTGATTTTATATCATTTTGCAAATTAAAAGTCAAAATCATAGTGAGGGACAGGCCAAAAATCTTTCAGCATAAATGATATTTAAATTATTTAAAATAATATTTAATTGACTTTTTTAATGTAATATTGTTGAAATACATAGTATTGGTATGTTTTTAAATTGCAAATTTATTTGTTGTTATATTAATTCTATGTTTGATTATTTCTTAGGGATGCAAAATGCACCGATTTCGTGGAATGCCCCATTTGCATTTAAATCGCTTTCAATTGTGGAATAATCTTCTGATTGTCTTCTTTAAAAGAGACCAACCTCAGGTCTCTAATCCAAAGTGTTCATTAATTACAACCATTTGCGTTTGGATAGTGCATTTTCACAGTTTAAGACTTTAAATAGACTATATTTTCAAGTTTGAAAGTTTTTTAATTCCTGAATATCATTAAGCTTTCAGGGAATTGCACCACATGACATTGTATAACCTTTCCTTTTCATAAAAAGATCAAATTATCTTTAAAAGAGACTTATTGATCTTGACACACAATCGTGCAGGTCTTCGGGGTCCTCTCTATGATATAATTTCCTGCTTTAAGTTTTTTTTTTTTTTTCATGCATGCTAGCTGCTACCACATGCCATTTCTGGGTGTAAAGACATAACTTTCTTTTATGGACATTTATTTTCTAGCTTAGCAGTCAAATAAGGTCACGGCTCCCCTAAACAAGGACAATTGGCGAGTTCTGTGTTAGTGATGCCTTGCCTTGAATAGAAAACTATTTTTGACATCAATGCAAGCAGAATTCAGTATTACAAAAAGCTAAAGCACATTTATACTCAACAAAGAAGCTATTACAACACGCATGCAGAGCTTTGAAGAAACACAACCTTGTGCCAGAGAGGAATCTGAAATAAATAACTGAATAAAATAAAATAAATTTTAAATAATTATTTTACTAAATAAAAAAATAACTGAAATATGCCAATTTTCAGTCAGCAGAGCTGGTGCCATCCCTGTGATCTTCCAGAGCAAACGTCAAATTTTCAACAAAATCTGGCTGGACTCCTAAAACTTGCCAACACACCAGCATTCAGGCTGTGTGATTTACTAAATAAGTCACTCCTGAAGCCTCAAGAAACTAAACTAGGATCCACATTATCTTGCATTTTGAGCACAATGGCAGAAAGCCCAATTTAGGCCTTGACAATCAGCATTCAGTGTAACTGGTGACTCAGCGACGTATCGAATGATCCAAACACATGATACCCAATGCTGGCCAGGAGCAGATTTTGCACTTGAAGGCGGCTATACAGGCAAAACTGAATAATTCTGTAAAATAGCCTACTGCTTCTGAATTATTAGTACGTTTATATATGCACTTTCATCCTATTTTTATTAAAGGGGTCATTATGACGTGATTTCATGTTTTCCTTTCTCTTTGGAGTGTTACAAGCTGTTCGTGTATATATAAGATCTGTAAAGTCGCAAAGATTAAAGTCTCAAACCCAAAGAGATAGCCTACTCTTTCTAAAAGTTAAGACTCAACCACTCCTTCCTAAAATGCCTCATTCAAACACGCCCCCTACATCACTGTGTTGCAAAACACCGCCCAAATGTTTACGCAAAGACGACATAACTTTTATTCTCGCTGTAGTATTGTTGCCGCTGCTGCCGCCATGTCGTGCAGACGCTGTGCGTTTCCAAATATGGTAAGGGGCGTAACATTTCCGTCACATGCTTGAGGAATTCGGGCAATGACAACGAACTGGATAGCTGGCCAATCAGAGCACACCGCGCTTTTTAGAATGATGAGCTTTGTAAACATCGACGCATTTCAGAAAGGAGGGGCCGAGAGCAACAATAATGTACGGTATGTGAAAAAAATAGATTTTTGAACCTTAAACTGCGTAAATATTGCATTACACCAAATACAAAAAACATCGTTATATGACCCCCTTTAAATTAGACCAAAATAATTTAACAAAACTGCTTTACTGCTCAATATTTAAAAAGAAAACAAACTTGTTCACCAACAAAGTCATGTGGTTAATTAAAAAGACAAATAAATTAACTAAATAATTTGACCTTTTTAAATCACAAGGCATTCGTTGTGACTTCCCAAAAACATATAAATAACTTTTTACCTTAAAAAAAAACTATATAAAAAATCTGCAAATTACGATGACCCCAATGTTGATTAAATATAAACACTGATACAGGTAGATCCAATTATATTTTATCCAAATATATCGACCTAATATTTGTATTTGTAGACAGGTTATGTTATAGCATCATCATTCAGCTTTCATCAATCAGTAAGTTCGGTTGGAGATCATCTTTATTTTGACTGTTGTGACTCGTCTTGCACCATGAGCACTGCATTAAGTCACCATGTCAAGTAAAATAAGTTAAAACTTTTAAAAAGAACAGCATTCAGTTATATTCTGCTGCACTGCGTCTCAAAAACACACAGTTTGAAAGGCCCCTTAGAAGGCATCCAGGCAGTTCACTTGGTTTTCATCTCAAATTTGATCAGAAGCCACAGATAAATAGTGAACCCTGAAGAGAACACAGATGAGATGAAACAGCTGCAGTTTTCCAGACTTTCATGACACAGCAGCATCGGCATTCCTGCTTTAGCATGACAATGAACACACTGCCTGGACAAAAACATTCCGACAAGGTACGATCTCCGTAAACACATCCCCCCGCACACACACACACACACACACTTGTCCTTTAAAGCACTCCCTTCTCTCGCAGCCTTTCCACTGTTACACAGCTGCTGTAAAAGTGAAGGCCTTCCAATGCGCGTCTGCAAGAACTCTCTATAACACCCTGACTCACGTTTGTTTTGATGGTGACGGCTTTGTTCGATCCCTGCATCACTTTCACTTCCAAACAATGTTGTTGAAACATACTATAAGAAAGTAAACAAAAGGAAAAACACTTCTAGCAGGCTCGATTTCATGCATCGCTGCTTTCTGAAATGCAACAGTAACATTTACACACTTGCAAGCATGTATTGCATTCTCAGGGTGGCCACAAGGGGAGCTATAGCATCACAAGTTAGTTAACCATATAGGGTAGCAACAACTATCCATAAAACTGAACATAATCAATAATTAAAATAATCTACAATGAATCTGATATTGATTAATTTGCATCTGCTTGTTTCCACCTCCACCAGTCACATTATTTTACAGCAGTGTAACAGTGTAAAATTACGCAACAAAAAGCCGTTTCACACTGAGTGCGATGCGAAAAAGCGAGGCGAATCGCAGATGAATGGTCTATTGTTTCGATTCAAAAGCGTCATCGTGCCGAATTTTCGCATTCAGTGTGAAAAGGCCTTTTGGCATGTTTACACCTGTTATTAAAGTGCCCCTATTATGCCATTTTTAAGGTTGCTAATATTGTTTTACGAGTCTCCTAAAACAGGTTTACATGCATGCAAGGCCAAAAAACAGTTTAGTTTTCTCAAAAAATAGCTTTAATTTTACCTCATTTCTAAATGATTCCTAAACGACTCGTGCGAAGCAGTTAGAAGAATCAGTCTCTCTAAACCCCTCCTTCCCGTGAGCCCTCGCTGCTGTGATTGGTCAGATGGCGCAGTCCTTTGTGATTGGTCTACCGCGTACAGCGCGAATGACAGCCATGGGTGACCATTATGCAAATGTGTTACTTCGTGACGTACAGCCGTAACAATAAGATTCGAATTCCTGACGACTCGTTTAGGCAATTGCGAGCCGACTCTTTTTTTTTTACAGACAATAACTTTATATATCGTGCTCTTTCGGCTTCACAACTTTGCAGAAAGTTTATGTTCACATACTGCTACATGACACACTGCATGAAAGGTAATATTCAAAAAGGCATAATAGCATAATTTTTGACTACTTCCAGAGGTAATCGAAAACGCATTCGCTATCCAGACAGGATTTCAACTTTGCCATTTAAAATCATAAGTTTGGCTTGAAGGGAGATTTTTTTTTTAAAAGCACAATGTTTTCCTACCATCCCTTATTCTTATGCTACCTTCACAAGCTATCGGAATTATCATAAATACAAGTTTCCTAATTAGACGTGAATGCCTCTCAAGTCGTGTTTACTACTGAGAAACTCAGAGATAATTTTGACGCCAGAGTTTCTGAGTTGGGTGGGCCACAAACTTTAAACATGGTGGCGGGGACAACCAATGCTATTCAATGCTAGTTTTTTTTTTCACACAACAACTACATCACTTTGTCTTGTTGCTAAAGTAGTATATTTATAGGCTATATGAACAATCATTTGAAGCATACTGTATGTTTTATAAATAGTGAAAGAAGCATGTATTCGACCGAAATTCCAGAATCGTCAGAAAGCTGACTATTAGAGATGCGTGGATCAGCTCATACATCACCGGAATCTGCTGCTTCAAATAAATTATCCGCCCGCCACCCACCTGCACCTATATTTTTCTCTGATTTAGACATCCGCCCTGACCCGCACCAACACCCATTCAAATGATTCTAAAACCTCGTTCACACCAAGAACGATAACTATAAAGATAACTCTAAAGTAGTGCTGTCAAACGATTAATCGCGATTAAATCTCATACAAAATAAAAGTTTTTATTTGCATAATATATGTTCTGTGTATATTTACTATGTATATAAATACACACACATACAGTATATATTTTGAAAATATTTACATGTCTATATTTATATTCATATAATTTATATTATAAATAAATATATTTAATATATAAACAACATTTTTCTGAAATATATGCATGCATGCGTTAGGCTTGCCGCGATAGACGGTGTTGGCGGTGATACCGGTGTTAAGCCGCAACACCGTTTACGTCACTTGCACCGTCCCACACCGTCATTTTGATTTTTTTTATAGTAATAAAAATCATTTAGTTCAGCTAGAGGACACTACAATTAAAACTGAACGCGGCTGCTGAATGCAGCACACCGAACGAACGACAGTCGCGCATCTCAGATCAGATTTCATTTATCACACGTGAGGAGAGTGAGTCGAGCTGACTGAGGAGAAGAGTGAGGTGACAGGTGAGACAGACAAGACGATGAAAGAAGAGTTTCAAAACGAAATGTAAAAGTGCCTGTTTTAAAAATATTTTGGATTTTGAAAAGGCTGTTGACTTCTGCCATTAATCTAAGTCAGTGGTTCTCAACCTTTTTTTCCACCGGGCCGCACTATGATCCAAGTGCAAGTATCACGGGCCGAACGCATGTCATTTACATATTACGTCATCAATACAAACCAACCAGATTTATAATATTATTTATAGCCTAAATATTCTGATATCTAAATGATTACATTTATTGAAATAAATAAGTAAATAAATAAATAATTCTACTCACCATTAATAAAACACCTGACGCTGTCGGGGGCTGACCAATTTTGTGAAATTCTGCTCGAAAGGAGTAACAGCACAATGACGTTGCAGTCTGTAAGACGCGCACGGAAGCGTGACTTGACGCGCGACACTGCAGAAAGTGTGCGTTCACAAATGAAGCCTATGTTGATCCAAATATGGAAAGCATTTTCGAGTTTAATAATCTGAGGTTCTCTCTAGAGATGTTTCGCCACATGTCTGTAATTAAGGATGATTGCTGGGTGTTTCTTTTTACCTGAACATCTTCAAGTGAGTGGCGCGGGGCGAACCGAGAGTCCAGCACTCTCTTCACTGCTGATGATGATGATGCTATTCTTGTTTGAATGCGTTCCTTCGCTGGCGTTTTCCACATTTCGTTTTCTCCATTAACAAATTTGTTCATTCTGTTGCTCAGTTTTACAGAACTAATGGCTGCTGATGACTATTTGAATTGAATTCTGCCAAAGTGCGCGCTTGTAAGTGTTCGTTAAATGCGTAACATTAATTACGATCTGCTCATGTCTGAACATAATATATGAAAAACTAAATTATTTTACATAACATTATAGCTTATATTTGTTTAGTAAATTTTTTAATTAATGTAAAAACTAAAATGAACTGTAAAACTGAAAGTAATTTTTTAATTGTGTTCAGCACATGTAACTGTAACATTCAGCATGGTGGAGCGCATCTGGATTCATGACGGATTCGTTAGAACCACCTGATCTAAGTGATAATGGAAGTTTTTTAAAACATTCGTTTCTCATTTATTTGGTTCCACAGTATGCTGATTTTTATTTTATTTAAACTGTGCATATTCCCCCCCATTATTTTACATCAAGCTGTATGCCGTACGTGCCTCCAAACTTTCTTATTCGTTTTGCTAATAAATGTTCTACGTTTCATAATTATCTGTTCCTCATTCTTTACTGATTTTTAGTTTTGTATACCTATTTAAACTTTATAAGTTATTTGTTATTTTATATTAGGCATATAGCATGGTGTATTTTTATTCGTTTTGTTAAATAAAAGTTCTTTGTTCTACGTTGTATTTTGTTGTTGCTTGAATTGCATTCAAGCAATTGATGCAGAATTGCCGCTAATTTAAAAATGAAAGTAAAACGCGAACGGGGCTTTTATAAGCTATTTTTTAAGCAAAGGAAATTGAGGAAAAGTGGGAAAACTCAAACGAACTAAAAACAAATAACTGTTTGACGCCGAATTGCCGTGAATTTAAAAGTGAAAGTAACAGGTGCATGGTGCTTACAGGCTATTTAAAACCGAAGGAAAGCTAGGAGAAGAGGGAAAACTCAAACGACCACCCCACCACGGTAATACCGGTATTATCGGTGTTGTCACACGTCGATTAACCGGTGGGAAAATTTCCTCACCGTCACAACCCTAGCATGCGTGTGTATTTATATATTAGGGCTTGGTATCGATTCAGATGTCCCGATTCGATTTCGATTCGATTCTCGATTTTTTGATTACATTCAGTGAATATAGTTTTAATACAAAAGTTATTGATATTTCTAAAAAATTAACAGTAAACATCAGTTTCCAAATGGTGAATTAATAAAAAGAAATTAAGAACCACAGGCCTGTATTTTAAACCTATTCTTTTTTTGTATAGGGTCCTTTCTTAAACAATAATAGGGCCCTATAAAATGCTCTTCTTAATTTTTCTGGTAATCAGATGAAGGCATAAAACAATAATTTATCCTAATCCTAATGAAAATTAAACCCTTTTATTTTTTGGCAAACAAAGTGCTGCACAACAGAGGTTTACTGTTAAAATTAAAAAGAAAACAAATGGGTTATTCCTTTAAAAATAAAGATTTATTAATATTTATTATTAGTAGTAGCATTGAGTCTTAAGACTGCTAAATAGTAATATATTCTGACAGTTTCTGCACATTAAACTTAACTTTTATTTTGACGGGTTGCCGTGAGGAACTTGCAGCTGCTGTGTATGTGATATGACGGTAGTTTTCTCAAATCAAACGGTAAAATGCTAATGAAATGACACTCAGAGCAGCTGGAGATGATATTCGTGTGTTAATATCATCATATAGTGAGACAGCAGAAGATGAAAACACCGCGAACGTCGTCCACGCTTTAGTATGTGTATAGTAAAAAAAACAGTGCGTCGTGCCATCCGCCATTCATTCATTAATTCATTCATTGCGGAAATCATGGCGCCTTATGCGTGATATCAAACGCTTCCACAGATTTATAGTATTACTATAGCATTTCACCTGAGCATTACGAATAACGCGTATGGCTTGGTTCTTGGTTCTCATCAACAGTATCTCCACCATGATAAGCACTGAATGAATGACAGGCTTTCTGTTGTAATATCACGCAAGGTAAATAAGAGGGTGAGATCTAGTGGAGAAGACTAATGATAAGAATCACAATAATCAGATCTTGTTTTAAATGTGTGCTGAAATAAATACAGGAAAAGATCGATTTGCGGCTTTTGAGAATCGATATCGAATCAACGTCATTAAAAAAAAAAGATTAATCGAAAAATCTTGCCCAGCCCTATTATATATATACATAATAAATATACACAGCACACATATATTATTTAAACAAAAACTTTTATTTTGGATGCGATTAATCGTTTGACAGCATTACTATAAAGATAACGATATTAGCGTCCACACCAGCGGACAATATCGTCTGTAAGCGCACGCTCAGCTGCCGCTTTAAATTCTCGAGCTCGTTACAGCAGGATTTGATTCTGATTGGCTGTCAATGTTTTCATCGTTCATCAGCAGGAAAAAAAATCGTTTTGAAAATGATTCCAACGATATTGTTTCTCTGTGCCTTTATCGTTATAGCTGTGGTGTGGACACTGCTATTCTTTAATACTGAGAACGATTTTTAGAACTATATCTTTATCGTTATCTTTATAGTTATCATGCTTGGTGTGAACGGGCCTTAATTCTTAGTGTTGCATTATGATATGATGAATGGATGGTTCATTTTTAACAGCAGATTCAGTGACGTGAAAGCTGATCTGCGTATCACTGCACACGTCTGCGGTGCATTAAGCGGGATTTATACTTTTGCCTGGCTCTACGGCGCTCGCCGTTGTACTATTCTTTGAAACGACAGGGGCCGACTGAGTAATTGCCAAGCGGCAACCTACCGCTCTCTCTCATGAAACCAACACGGAAGTGATTTAAACTGCAATTCATCGACTGGCCGCTAGAAGCTGGCTGCAAAAGGGAGTCAGTCCCATAGACTCCCCATGTTAAAATGCCCAACTTTACAGCAGAAAAAAACATGTTTACAGCCTGGTTCAAAAAATTATTTTGGTCTATATAGCTAATTTGACCCTTCATGACAACTGTGAGGGGGGTGAATTTTTTTTATAACTCGTCTGTTTAAATTATATTAAGCCTTAAAATTCTGCATAATTAAGGGCGTGGCCACTTGAGTGACAGGTGGATTGCCGCTCTGCTCCAGACTGTGAGACTCGCTAGAGTGTGAAACTTAGAAAAAATGGCTTTAAAGATTTTTATTTGTACAGAAAATTTAATTATAGGTTGGACACTGGACATCTGGCAATTAGATGTTTTAATGAAAATTATCATTTACGATTAATTATTGTTGCCAAGTTATCTAGTCGTTGCTTGTTTACAGTGCTTTGTTATATGGAGCAGTTTGTTAGATCGCGGTCTATCTAATTTGTTTGTCTAATGAAGTGCCGACAGATGTATAAAAGTACACAAGTCACACCGTAATTTAAACGCGGTAGACTTTAATGGACAGTAAAACAAAGGCAGAATACCGTATAACTCCAGGCTGGCACAGTATTGACGAACGAATGCAAACTAATGCAGAGCACCATAACTTACTTTGAGCGCTCCAAAACAAAATCAAAGAGTGGTAACTGATGTTATACTGTGTTCTGCCTTGGTTTCTCCGGGGCTTTTCTCCATGATACTTAAACACATGATAAAGGAGCTCATTAATGTCCCAAAATTATCAGTAACTCATTTTCGACCAAAAACTAAGTTATGGTGTTTTGTCTTTGCACGGCAGCACTGCTGTCACTATAGACGGGCGTGGTTTCAGCTCAGCTTCACCCGCGTCCCGCCTTTTTGCCCATTTTCGATTATCCGGGAGTGACGCGCTGCCAAGATGGCGGCGGTCAGCTCCGCCCACTTTAGGCTTCAAAAATGCTCTTCAGAAACCTACGAGTGACGTCACGGACACTACGTAAATATTTTTTACAGTCTATGGTAACTGCCCTATAAAATTCAGGAAACAGCTGTGAGAAGTAGCAAACTGCGTCTTGCGTAGAGTGGATGAATGAATGAATTTCTTTATGTATAAACGTATTAGGTTGTGGGTTCATTTGGAGGACACACTACACACTACAAAAGAACCAAAGAATCATGTAAAACCCTGTAAAGCTTGAGATTATTTGTGCCATTAAAATATGGATATAATGTGCCATTAAAATATGGATATAATATGTATGAAACTAATAAAACTAAATTGAACAATAAAATATTTTTTTCTCATTAGTCATTTCATTAATTTTTATTAATCGGGGACCTTTCACTAAAAAGCTCATTTCTGCCTAATAAGCTAATAATAGGCTGCTTTTAAACTAAAAATGATCTAGCGCAGTGAATGTTTATATGATTGTAAACCAATGGGATGCTACATTATATTCTTTCTGACCAGAAATGACTTGAATGTGACAAGCTCGTAATCACGACTTCACAAGTGAGAAATAGGAAATTTCACGTAAAGGCAGCATAAAACAAAGCGTTCTGAGTAGTTCTGTGGCTATCAGAGCAGAAACAAAAGTTGATGCGCTCTGTATTATTTCTCCTTTTGCGTTCATATGTAATTTGCATGAGCTCATTTTGCAATATTGGATCGAAAGATGAGAAAAGGCCTATATAGACACACCCATAGATCCTCCCCTCAACGAAATCAGACTAGAAAGTGGACAAAAGTGCGTAACATACATTGTACAGTTATATCCTTGTGTGTAAATGTTTCAAATTCATGCGAATATTTCCATTTTGAATAATGGTTCGGTTCTGACAGCAAGCAATTATCCACTACACACTTTACAGACTTCACTGAAATCTTGGGCAGGATGTAAAATAAAGTTTTTTTTCTCAATTAAATAAAAAAAAATCTGATTAAAAATCAGATTAATTGAAAATCAATTAATCGATTAATATAATCTATCACAATAATAGTTAGTTACGGCCCTACAACCCATAAATCAAAAGAGGGAGGGATACCATTGTGTATAATTTCTACTGAATTTTAAATTAAGTGAAAGGTCACATAACGCATCATCCTAATAAATCTGTAAATTTTGAGTACTTGGATACTCATGTCCATCCATACTAGGGGTGTGCGATATGACGATTTTTGATTGTGGACGATAAAAATGTCTCCACGATCTGCTTTTGAAGAAATATCGTAGTATCGCGCTACAGCACACATTCTTTCAGTTACAATTCTGGCACCTCCGTATCGATATACTGTAGGGCCCTATGATTTCCGCGATGTAGTAAACACGGAGGGAGTCGCGGAATCTAGTCATAAAAACGGAATTTACAGTTTAACGCGGAATGTGACGGAATTTGTCAAAGTTTGGATGAATTAATCAAAAGTAGGTCATTACACTTAAATCAAATCGCGATATGGACTAGTATCTGTAAATATTAAGCTGCAAAAGTTGATTTAAATACGAATCCTTCATGTTCTGCGTGTCTCTGTATGAATGGAGCAGATGCACGTTTTTTTTTTTTTTACTTCATACACAGCGCGCGTGATTTCAGTGTCTGCCGCCTCAATGAGGACATAAATACATGAACAATATCTCCAAAACTGCTCTGAGAGTCACTTCACGAGCATTTTATCATTTCATTTGAGTAAAACTAGCGTCATATCATATACACACAGAACTTTAAAAGGTATTCACGGCAACCCGTCAAAATAAAATTTTGGTTTAACTTATTAAAGGCATTGTGCCAGAAATAGGCTATATTACTATTATTTAGTAGAATGTACGTAATACTACTACTACTGTTGAAAAATATTAAACTTCATTTTTTAAGAAATAATCACAAAATATTTCTTCCATGTTTTAATTTTAATAGTAAATCCCCTTTATTTGCCAAAAAAATTAATGTGTAAACATTAATTAAAGATAAATTAAATCAATGTTTTATGCCTTATCTGATAACCAGTAAAATTTAAATACACAACACAGAATTTCTGAGGGGAAAAAAACATTTCATAAGGCTACTGTAAGAATAAATAAATATTGTTTGTATGCATTCAAATAATTAGACATGCTAAAACACAGAATTTGGTAACAATAAAACATAAGGTGAGAAAAAATAAAACATTTAATACGGCCCTAAACATGTCATTTTTGTTACACTTTTAATAAATTAATGTTAAATTGTATAAGTTTCATGATTTTAATGAATTAGACATGCTTTTTGATTAATGAAATTTAATTTGACCATTAAAAAGGAATCCAGAAAAAAATAAAAAAATAAAATAAAAACAGAATCCAGAAAAATTAAACGGAAAAAACGGAATTTAGAAAAAAATAAAACGGAATTCATAGGGCCCTAATACTGTACAACGCAACATCCATTCAGTGTTAACTCAGAGATGGAGTTACTCTCACGGGACACTGCACTTATTCGCAATCACAAAAGTACATTATTTGCATGTGTTTTAAAGCCTTGCCGGTTAAACTTTTCATTCAAGCGGTGGTCTGACGTGCACTTTTTCTGAGCCCATAACGTTACACCCGAAGCGCAAAATAAAAAGCCTGTCTAACAGCGCCTGATAACTCAACTAAGTTATCTTTTGAGCTAATACTGTCAAAACACACAAGGTTTACATATAGACTCGATTGGTTATGTCTAAAATGAAAGTAAACAGCTGAGAGGAACGGATGCGTGCCTGTATATTAGATGCGTGCAGCTCTTAAAGGGACAGAACTAAACATGCTGCCGACTGTCATTAAAGGGATAGTTCACCCTAAAATTTAATTTCTGTCATTATTTACTCACTCACATGTTGTCCCAAACCTGTATTAATTTCTTTCTTGTGCTGAACACAAAATAAGATATTTTGAAGAATGTGGAAAACCAAACAGTTGCTGGTCCACATTGACTTTGATAGCAGGAAAAAAATCCTATGCAAGTCACTGTGGACCAGCAAATGTTTGGTTTTCCACATTCTTCAAAATAGCATTTATGTTCAGCAGAAGAAAGAAACCTATTCAGGTTTAAAACTAATTTTGAGTGCGTAAATATTAAATATAACATTATGACAGAATTGACAGACAGATGACAGAATTTTTATTATTTAATGTTAAAACAACAAAACACAAAGAGAAAAAGAAAATCACTCGCTACTCTTGACTGAAAAAAATAATAGTTACTTTAATAGGAATCAATCTATATTAGTGTTGGGCGATATGGTCATTTTTCATATCGTCATATCACCAGCCTGTGAGATCGCCGATACACGATATTATCGTCTATCAGCACAACCCTAATCTATATAGTGTTTTATTTTTATATTTGTTCATTCAATTTCTTGAATGCTCCTGCTAAATACACCTACTGTACCTGAAAATTAAACACTGTTTGTTTTATTTGTATATTATGTGTATTTGTAATGTGCAACTTTGTTCTTATTTTTTAATAACAAAGATAAAATAATGACAAAGATTTTCATCTTTGCCCACTTTGGCCTAAATATCCACCATTCATTTTTATATTTTGTTACCTTGAAAGGATTTGTCTTTATAACAGGGACATTATTTTGGCTGCACTGCTCAGACAAAATAGTAAAACAAACATGACAAAGAATCATGATAAAATCATGAAATCGTGATATTTCTAAAAAAAAATCGTGATATGATATTTTTGCCATATGGCCCACCCCTAATCCAAACTAGTGTAAAGTCATGCCTGATAAAGCACAACATGCTAAAGCCCTCTCAGAGAAGTTGCATCTCTAAATTTATAGCGACAAGAAAGTAATATTCTTTTGCACACTTGAGTGCCACCAAAATAACTCGTGTGGTCAAACTAGGGCTGGGCGGTATATCGAGTTTGTACGATATATCGATATATTCTTTATAAGCGATACGATATGAGGCAATACCGTTTATATCGATATACAGTAGTTTGATATGAGCGCATCTGAAAAAAATATCTTGGGAGGACACAGACTGAACTGCTGCGGAGAAAGTGCATCATACAATTTGTTCTAAACCTGTGACAAACTTTATATGAAGGGCTTTAAAAAAAACAAGATATAGAAGCCTATAGTTTAGTTTCAGTTTAAAACGGCTCTGACAGAAAGGCTGCGTGTGCCGTTGACAAGAGACTTCGCGCTGTTTAATGCGTTTAAGATGTGCCGTTTTCCTAAATGCATAACTTACATTTCACAGGTATATTCTCCATCTGTAAATGTTAGAAAGCCATGGAAATATTTCAATTTTGCTGTCAGAAGTGCATGAGCTTTTGCTTTGAGATTCTCCGCTAAACTTCACAAACAAACGTATGCACAATGTAATAGGAGCGCAATAATTCTGACTAAAATATACATTTTGATGAAATATTTGTAGTTAATAAACAATAAATGTGACATGTAGAATTTTAAACCTACATGTAAGTGTATTTGTATGATAGCACTAACTGTAAAGTGACTGTAATGGGGTAATCAAAACAGCCTTTTTACTCAATTAGTCTGCTTTTTTATTATTTTAATTTTTAGTTTAGAAAATTTTACTTCTGCTTTAAAAGCATTATTTTTGTTTTTAGATTGCAATGTTACAATGTAATGTGATTTTAAGCCTTTTTTAACATAATATGTCTACGGTTACATTCATTTTATTTGTTTGTTTATTTGTTTAATCCAAATACAAAACTGTATAAATACCGAAATATTTACCGTATACCGCAAATCAGCCAAAAAAATACCAAGATATGAATTTTTGCTCATATCGCCCAGCCCTACAACATACAATCACAATGAACTGATAGTCCCCCAAAAATGAAAATTCTGTCATTAATTACTCACCCTAATGTCATTCCAAACCCATAAGACCTTTGTTCATCTTCAGAACACAAATTAAGATATTTTTGATGAAATACGAGAGCTTTCTGACCCTCCATAGACAGCAAGAGAACTACTCCAAGACCCAGAAAGTTGATAAGGGCATTGTTAAAATAGTCCATGTGACATCAGTGGTTCAACTGTAATTTTATGAAGCTACGAGAATACTTTTTGTGTGCATAGAAAACAAAAGTAATATATTTATTCAATGATTTCTTCTGACAGAATTTTCATTTTTGGGTGAACTAACCCTTTAATGAATTTGTGTAGAGTCTGTTTTTGACTTCAGGGTCCTGGTCCAAACTAGGGTTAGTCCTAGACATCAATCTAGTAGTGCTGTGTTAAGATACAGGAATAGTTACAGAATAGTTCATCCATAGCCTGCGACCTAAAAGCAAAGGTCACACCACTAGCTTTTGATTTGTTCTTAAACAATTAAAGTCGACAGAAAATTATCGGCACTTTACCTAGTGATTCTCATCTCGAGTCCTCGAGGTCCACTGTCCTGCAGAGTTTAGCTCCAACCTTTATCAAACTCATCTGCCCATAACTTTTTAGTGATCCTGAAGACCTCGATTAGCTTATTCAGGTGTGTTTGATTAGGGTTGGAGCTAAACTCTGCAGGAAAGTGGACCTCAAAGGCCAGAGTTGAGAATAGCCGATTATAATTTATTGCATTAATTGACCAAAAAGTCAAGTAATTGTTCAAGCAATTCAAGTAATACTGGTTAACTACCAAAATAACTAGTCCTTGCAGCCCTGTTCTTCAATTACTGGGACCACTTGGGCTTCCTGTGCTTCTGTTCACATTCTCCAATTCACGCACAGACAGTAAGGCAGCTGCAATGGAGGGGGTGAGAGCGTCTTACAGTTTGACAGCTGCATTGATTATAACAGAGAGGAGTGGACTGATATCCAAAACCCTTTGACCTCTGTCAGGACACAATGCAGCAAGCAGTGCTTCACGACACTCCCTCCTCTTATCCACATATCAGCCCGTCTGCGACTTCAAGCCCAATGACAACAGACAAGAGCGAATGCAAACCAAGCAATACATCTGAATCAATATCTAATGACTATTTTAAGGCTGCCACTAATGACTCATTTTATTTCGATTAATCTATCGACTAATTTATCAATTAATCTAAACGATTAATTTCCCACAAAAAAAAAATTCACAATATTTTTTATTAAACCAAATGAAATCCAAATTTCTATGAAATCCTGTGTCATCTCATAATCCAAATCACTGAAATCAGTTCAGTATTATAGTGCAAGAATGACAACATATCCACGTGTTCTAGTCTAATAATAAAATTATAAATCCAAAAACACTTTTTAAAGGAGTATTTACCAGAAATATTATTTACCAGAATTTATTTAGGAGAAAACGGTAAATGTGCAGGAAAAAAAATATATATATTTTTTTTTTAATTTAAAGGGGTGGTTGACTGTTTTTTTTTTTTTTAAACGCATTATTTTTCACATAATTTACCTTTATTCCACACCGCACTGTCCCTTCTCTGACAAACGCCTCGATTTATTTCCTGGTTTTATGAAGCTCCTCCTTCAGAAATACGCGATGGGCTGAGATTGGTTAGCTGGCTCAGTGTGTTGTGATTCGCTAAACCACCAGGATGCGTCTGAACGTCCCGCCCCTCGCCTCAGCAGCATGTGCTCCGGTTGAATTTACATTTACATTTATGCATTTAGCAGACGCTTTTATCCAAAGCGACTTACATTGCATTCAAGTTACAGTTTTACATTTTATCAGCTCTTGCTTTCCCTGGGAATCGAACCCATGATCTTGGCGTTGCTAGCGCCATGCTCTACCATTTGAGCTACAGGAAAGCCTAGAATTGTAAACAGCGGCGTTGTCTATAATGCTTATCAATTTGAGCCCGATTGAGACCCAGAGGATATTAGTGAAGAGGATCGTGCAGAACCTGTGCAAGCACGGCTCTTAATGGTATGTTTGGTTGTTGTTGTCTCATACTTTTAAATACGCTGCTATTTGTAAGTGCTACTGCTTCTGTTAGCTTTTAATATACGGTTTTATCCTGATTAAAGCTTTAATACAGCACAGCAACCGCACGCGTGTCCATTTATAATGCTTCTCATTGCTGTGTGAAAATAAGTGTGTAATTGAAACAGTTTGTTGGAGCTGATCTGACGATCTGAATGAGAGAGAGAGAGAGAGAGAGAGAGAGAGAGAGAGAGAGAGAGAGAGAGAGAGAGAGAGAGATGCAGAGCAGGGCGACAGAGTAACAGTATTAAGAACTGCTGCTTTAATGATTTTGAAACATGAGAATCCATTAGAATCGTTAGAAGACAGAATCGCGATTCATATGAATAGATTTTTACATGCACCCCTAGTTTTCTCTTCCTCTTCTCTAAAGCAGCGCAGCATGGCCTCGCCCCCTTTGCTGCGTGTTCCCGGGGGCGGGGTTTTTCTGGGTCTGTGACGTATCGGACCCGGGAAGTAACTCATTGTAGTCCCTTACCTGTCGTTTTTGTAGGCATTAAACTGCCAGAATTTTAAAAGAGGATATCTCCGTTTGCATTGAACTTTCAGCGCCGCAACTCTGCAGATATTGTTTATGCTCAAACAGCAACATTACACACTAACTAACGTTAAAAAAGTGAAATCGCAATCAACCACCCCTTTAAAAATAAAATAAATTAATTGGAGATGCTTTTGATTATTAAAATTGAATAGAACCATTAAAATGGAATCCAGAAAATAATGGAAAACAGAATTTGGCACAGATAAAACTGTAAAACTCAAAAAACTGAATTTGAAAATAAAACGTATTTCATAGGGCCCTATAATTATAATAATTTTTTTGTGGTAATAAAGATAGATGTAAGTGAACAATAGCCTTTAAAATTACTTATATAATAGCAATGAGGCAATAATAATTAGTTCAAATAAAGTATCAAAAGCAAGAAATCATATGGTTTTATTGAACAAAACTGTTAAAATACATAATGCATTATAAACAATAGAGCTAATGTAGATTACGCATAACAAAGGCCTGCAGGGGGCGACGACAGCCTGACAATCATTTTTACACATTACTGCTCGATCTAATCCTTGTTTAATATTGACCAAGCACCATTTAATTCAAATGTCCACTTAATCTTTAACATTTGGCCATTTCTTTAGGACAGAAATGCTATAGCCGCTGTAATTAAATTAATATGTGGACATCAAAACGTGTAAACTCGGAGTGAGGGTTTGAGCTTTTATTTTGAAATCGCGATGTATTCTCCTGTGTTTGCTTAGGTTTATAAATGATTTACCTTACAAATCTGATGAAATGGCGCACGTTGTGTTCCCAGATGAACGTTATAATAAACCCAAACTCACAACAACATGCAGAGATGGAGTTTGAGACGCTCCACACATGTAAATGATAAGAGTTTCTGTGGAGCTACTGTGAAAGAAGCCGCTGTGTGACCTACACGCACACTACTGTATTAGAACTGCTTCACATATAATTATTTAATTAAATCGTAGCGTTTGTGAATTCACAATTACGCTTATGATTTTTAAATGGGTTTAATGTCATGCATCCTTGGAAAACAGTCTAATAATGTGTTTTATGGATTCTCGTCCGTGAAATGCACCACTTCCGATATTTTGCCAGTTAGTCTACGCGACCAAAATAAAGTCGAGGATTTTTTAAAAATCGAATAGTCGAATAAAATCGACGAATCGCGACAGCCCTAGACTATCTCAAACTCTTCTTCTTTAGGTTTATCACCTAAATCACTCTTCTTTTTAAGTTTAACTCATATCATGAGCTCACTGCATCATGCAAACCTGGGAGTCTGCAACACCTATAATGTATTTAAAGAAATAATTCACTAAGAAATGAAAGTTGTGTCATCATTTACTCACCCTTGTGTCGTTCCAAACCTGTATGACTTTTCTTCTTCTGTGGAACACAAAGAAGATATTTTGAAGAACGTTAACCAAAGAACATTGGTGCCCATTGACTTCCATTGTATGGAAAAAAAGGCATTTCTCAAAATATCTTCTTTTGTGCTCCACAAAAAAACAAAGTCATATAGAGTTGGAACAGTATGAGGAGGGGGTAAATGACAAAATTTAAATGAAATGCTGATATTGTAAGTCACAGGAGTTTTTTTTGTTTTTGTTCTTGAAAACGGAAATATATATATATATATATATATATATATATATATATATATATATATATATTATGGATGTGCGCTACGACTAATTTGACTGTCGTTTAAACGGAAGTTTTGTATCCGACTAGTCGACTAGTCTAAAAGCTAGAAACCCCCCAAAAATGAAAAAAAAAAAAAAAACTACTTGTGTCTATATAACAGCATACAGTTGAAATACTTAATCTTTGAATCACTGTCAAATCCCTCAATGAATTCTGCTAAAAATAGGTCACGATTATGCCGTATGCTTGCCTCGCGTTTTCATCAATTAATTTTAGGCGGTCGTTAAACAGGAAAAAAAGATAGAGCATACACACTTCATAAACCAGTGCATAGCTTAATTATTCAGATCGGCTGGAGCAATGCAGAAATGGAAAATCAATCAATACACTGACAGAATTCTTCATATTCATATAACGTTAGCCAACATATTAAACCACATATTAAAACAAAAGTAAAAAACAGTAGGAAAGTTTATCAAGGAATAGCATTAAAACGGCTTTTAAAAATGTACTTCATGTTGGCTATATTGTCTAAAACAAAAAGCTCGTTTTACTTACTCAGACCGTGCGCATTTGTTCAGTGAATTTAACATGTTAACGTGGTCTGGCGAAAGACGGGACTAGAGGCGATTCTGCACTTGAAAAAAACCCCGCGCTCGGCAGGAGCTGAAGTCACAGGCAAGCAGAGAGATAACTAAGCAAGCAGACAGTTTCGAAAAGAGCCTGGAAATCCCGCAGCACCACCGAAGTGGGTCTTCGTTTAGAGGAATAGACAGCGCGGATAGGATCGCGGACCGCAGCGGCAGGTTGTAGTGTATGACATGATTGACATTTGGCTTTGGCTAGACTCCAAGCTAACGCATACGTGTATTGAATATGATTACGCATAGCTCCAGTAAAGTTATTGTAAGCCAATTTGACATTACACAGTTTACAAAAAAACGTTTCCATTGCCTTATTCCTAATTCAAAATACTCCCACACCTTGCTGGTCTTTCGCGTGGAGCTTGCCGCAACTGACATGAAGAAAACACATGTGAGGTAAAATTATAGTTCCCGCCCAGATACGCTTTTAAAAAATATTTATTTATTTAAATATTTTGATATGTATTCTTTTTCAAAAGTTTTATTTTAACTGTTCTTTAAAATGTTTTAAATGTAACGTTAAAATGATGGTAATTTGAATGATAAAATCATCGGGGGTTTTTTCTCTCGTGTAGTCGACTATTGTTTTCAGTGTCGACTAGAGCGATCCCTAATACATATATATATAACAATATATATATATCAATATACTATATATATATATATATATATATATATATATATATATAAATATAAATATTATACATTTTTAAAAATCTCAAAACATTTTCTGATGTACATATATATACTGTATATTACTGCTGGACAAGTTTTGTGTGTGTACTGTGTATATTTATTGTGTGTATATATATAAAGACACACATACAGCATATATTTTAGAAAATATTTACATGTATTTACATCATTTATATTATACATAAATATATTTCATATATAAACAATTTTTTTCTCAAATATATACATGCATGTGTGTGCATTCATATATATACATAATAAATATACACAGTACACACACATTATGTACACAAAAACTTTTATTTTGTATGTGATTAATCGTTGCCCAGCACTAATATATTTTTATTTTATATATGTTTACATTTCATATTTACTAACTCAGAGTATTTTTGAATCGAGTACAAATATTTCCATGACTTTTGAGATTTTATTAACTTCCATGATTATTTGCGAATTGGAAATCACAGTTTAAAATCCATATGCTTCATTTTTCATATGCTACAGGAAGTTAGTGTAAGCAGTGTAAAACATGTTTAGTGGCTATGCAAAAGACATTCGATTTAAATATTCAAAACTGAGGAGGGAAAAATGTGAAAGTGTAAGAATCCTTCACTAAAAACCATGATCAGCAATTACAGACAAACTCTTAATTTAATTGCGATAGCAGTACTGACATGGTGAGATGTTCATAGTGAGCCAATGACAGCAATCTCTAGATGTTTCCTCCACTGATTCAGCATAAATTACTTACATTAATGACCCACGCCACACACCCAGATGACCTCTGAGCATTTCTGTGCTTTTCATTAATCACGGCCTGTAACAGCCCCTCTGAGACCATTATCAGCAAGTCATAAAGACTCTCCCACAGGCCGCAGGCCTGATCCTGACTGAGTGTCTTGCTGCATCACTGGAGGATTTTAACACAAGTACAGGAATCCTTTACATAAGCAGAGCTCTGCAGGCCTATAACCTGAGATGACATTAAACCCACAGGAGCATAAGACCCCAGCTTTATACGGCCTCCTCTCTTCAAAAACTGATTAAGATCATTCCCAGTGTGCTGGCAATGATTATTGCCTCTATGAATCAAGTTTTTTGTTAATCTTGTTAATGATGAAATGCAAAAATCCCAAAACCGCACTGCATTTCCTCATACCTTCAAATCACATTTATTTCACGATAGACTGATATTTCTGGAAGGCAATGTCCAACAGCATTTAAAATCTGGAAGATTTAAGGGCTCAGACAAAGTGGAAAAATTTCAGTCAATTACAACTTAAATTTTGGCAAGAAAAAAGTATGGCTTCTGAAGACTGGGAACATTTATGGTGATTATTTGGTATTTTTAGAGCATGGCAGAGCAAGAACTAAGATTTTTTATATATTCTCCTTTTGTGATTCTCAGAAAAAAAGCATAACACCATGTCCTCACCAATGCAGAAAAACAACGAAACAGGCCGAATGAAAATGCAAACTCATTTTGTGACAGTAGGTGTCGCTTACAGAAAAGCAGACAGAGTAGTGCACAAATTTTCATTTCTGACTTCCGCTTTTGTGTTTCACAGAAAGATAAGCAGCAGATTACATCCAAACCTGAAGTGATAAAGCAATACAAACTCTCATCACTTCCTTCTTAAGTTGTCCTAAACAGCTGAGGAAAGCAACAAGGCATTAATGTTATCAAACTCTGCGCCGAGTAGCCCCACCCACAGTTAAATCTGATAGGTCCAAATTCACGCTAAAATCCAAATTGCTAAAAACCTGGTGAGGACACTGTGTGAAGGCTGCAACGACAAGAAGAGGAGTAAAATATAATTTTTAGGTAAAGTATTTCTTTAACTTCCCCTTGTGTCAGTCCAAATATCTACCAACAGCTTTGTCAGTGGAAAAATACAGTGTAAAACAACTGCATTTCATTCTAGCATTTGATTTTCTACATCCAATTTGCTGTTATTCATTTGTATTAAGAATATCGACTGCCGGTCACTGAAACAACACATTTAATAAACTCTAAAGTAGGCCTACTGAGCTTATTATATTTGTGACCCTGGAGCACAAAAGCAGTCATAAGTAACACAGGTATATTTGTAGCAATAGCAAACAATACATTGTATGGGTCAAAATTATCCATTTTTCTTTTATGCCAAAAATCATTAGGATATTAATTAAAGATCATGTTCCATGAAGATATTTTGTAAATTTCCAACCATAAATATATCAAAACTTAATTTTTGATTAGTAATATGCATTGCTAAGGACTTAATTTGGACAACTTTAAAGGTGATTTTCTCAATATTTAGATTTTTTTGCACCCTCAGATTCCAGATTTTCAAATAGTTGTATCTCAGACAAATATTGTCCTATCATAACACACCATACATCAATGGAAAGATTATTTATCATCTTTCAGATGGTGTATAAATCTAGATTTCAACGAAATTGACTGATTTTGTGGTCCGGGGTCACATATGAATTATAATGTAGTTACATGTAAACAGTAAGAAAATTGGTGCCGGTGTTGAGCCCAATTCTGACCCCTGCCAGATTATTACCCCCCATAGGTTTAGGGTTAGGTGTGGGGGAGGGGTTAGGATTAGGTACTCATATAGTGATTTCAAGAGGGGGGTAATAATTTGGCAGGGGGTCGAAAATGGGCACAACACCGGGACCCTGAAGCATGAGCTTGCAGTGTGTCTGATGATGGGAAATCAATCTGATCAGATCAGTGTGTTGCATTGATTAACAGCACAGGGAAGCATCATACGCACCTGAACGGTCCTGAGCAATCCATACAGTTACACAAACAAATATAACTCTAATAATGGCTTTGAATCAACACTGGTCACGATTATCAAACCTCAGAAGACAAAACGAGTATACGTTCAACCAATCCGGCTCGTGAAACCATTAAAAGCTTGTGCCCGCGACAACGAAACCACAAGAGAACAAACGCGTGATAAACGTGAATGTTAATGCGGAGTGATACAGTGTATCTTTGACTTACATTCTCGGCGTCGCGCTCGTTAACGGTGGGCAATGGCGTTCTGGTCGACATCTTGTGTTTACAGGCCGCTCGCTCCAGCACCGGCGCTCGGTACAGCAGAGCCGCGGAGCCGGGCTTAGCGAAGATAGCGCGGAAGATACGGATATCCGAGCCCCGTCACACCGGCATGTCTCCTGGCCTTCGGCTTTCCGGACTATAACATGCACATATCCAGGAGCGGCCCGCGTCAGCCGCGAGCGAGAGAGAGAGAGAGAGAGACAGAGCGACGCGACGCTGCGGATGCGCGGACAGGACGAGTGTGTGTGTAGCTCAGGCTCCTGCATTGATCCACCCTGATAGAAACACACACACACACACACACACACAGAGAGAGAGAGAGAGAGAGAGAGAGGACGATGAAAGACCTCAGAGCTTCTGTCGCAAAATAATACATCTGTTAGTTTATATGGCTATTTAATCCGTGCATTTGATTTTAAACACACACACACACACACACATACATACACACATACACATACATATATATATAGAGAGAGAGAGTTGTATTATATTAATTGCAGATCTTTGCAAATGCTTTGTCACGACAAGCTCAATCAATGCTTCATTTTGAGACTATGCCATGTTTGGGGAAAGTGCATGAACCTGCACTGCTAAAATAAGAAGCTCACTATAATATGCCTCTCTACATTTGATCTGCATCACCACCTATTGGATTTAAAACAGTACTGCGTTTCTGACACCATCTCATTAAAAGCTTCAGGGATTTTTTTTTTTTTTTTTGTTAAAGCACAACAAATTAAAGCGTAAATGTGTATACCTAAATAATTCATTAAAATTTTATGTTGGGAATATAATCAATAGATTGTGAGGTCTCACAATTGTTCCTGTTAACCATCCTCCACACCGCCAGAGGGAGCCATCATCTGAGTTCTAGAAGTGGTAAAACATACTATACTATAATTATTTATTTATTGTCTGTCTGTCAAAATAGTTAATTTTGCAAGGCCAAATACAGGGGTTGGACAAAATGTGAAACCCATTGTGAAATCCTTGCAATTATCTTTATCATTTGTTGTCTATATTCTCTAGTTTGTGTATCAGTGTAGTATAAGTTGTGTTCAGCAATGTTCAGTACAAGCATTCTGTGAAATAATATGCTTGTTAGACATCCAAAATGGAAAAATCATGGTAGCACGTTTAGTGTTTGAAGAACAATAGTCTTTATGATTATGACTGCTGTCGCAAAGCATGGCAAGAATTCATTGGCGAAAAATATAAGTGAATGATAGGGACAGTCAAACACTCAGGATTGTGTCTAAACACAGATCTGCATCCTTAAAGACCCTGTTTCCACCACAGAGATCTTCACAAAGCCAGCATCCATGAAAGATCTCCAGCTGGGTCATTCTTCAATTAGGGTGGCAAATGAGAGGCATGATTTGTAAAAATGCTTGTTTTTCTAATAATATATATTGCTATGCATTTAAAATTAGTTTAATATGCTATTTCCATTAAAATGAAAGCTTAAGAACATTTTGATTTTTTAAAAATTTAAACCAAACACTCTTGACACAGCCACTTATGTCTGTGTCATTTTGAAGTAACACCACAGACTTTATATTGCAAGTTACTATTGGCTCTGTGGTGTTACCAGAAAAGACAGTAACACCACAGACTTTATATTGCAAGTTACTGTAGGCTCTGTGGTGTCACCAGAAAAGACAGTAACACCACAGACTTTATATTGCAAGTTACTGTAGGCTCTGTGGTGTTACCAGAAAAGACAGTAACACCACAGACTTTATATTGCAAGTTACTGTAGGCTCTGTGGTGTCACCAGAAAAGACAGTAACACCACAGACAGTAACACCACAGACTTTATATTGCAAGTTACTATTGGCTATGTGGTGTTACCAGAAAAGACAGTAACACCACAGATTTTATATTGCAAGTTACTGTAGGCTCTGTGGTGTCACCAGAAAAGACAGTAACACCACAGACAGTAACACCACAGACTTTATATTGCAAGTTACTGTAGGCTATGTGGTGTCACCAGAAAAGACCGTAACACCACAGACTTTATATTGCAAGTTACTGTAGGCTCTGTGGTGTTACCAGAAAAGACAGTAACACCACAGACTTTATATTGCAAGTTACTATTGGCTCTGTGGTGTTACCAGAAAAGACAGTAACACCACAGACTTTATATTGCAAGTTACTGTAGGCTCTGTGGTGTCACCAGAAAAGACAGTAACACCACAGACTTTATATTGCAAGTTACTGTAGGCTCTGTGGTGTCACCAGAAAAGACAGTAAACCACAGACAGTAACACCACAGACTTTATATTGCAAGTTACTATTGGCTATGTGGTGTTACCAGAAAAGACAGTAACACCACAGATTTTATATTGCAAGTTACTGTAGGCTCTGTGGTGTCACCAGAAAAGACAGTAACACCACAGACAGTAACACCACAGACTTTATATTGCAAGTTACTATTGGCTATGTGGTGTCACCAGAAAAGACCGTAACACCACAGACTTTATATTGCAAGTTACTGTAGGCTATGTGGTGTCACCAGAAAAGACCGTAACACCACAGACTTTATATTGCAAGTTACTGTAGGCTCTGTGGTGTCACCAGAAAAGACAGTAACACCACAGACAGTAACACCACAGGCTTTATATTGCAAGTTACTGTAGGCTATGTGGTGTCACCAGAAAAGACAGTAACACCACAGACTTTATATTGCAAGTTACTGTAGGCTCTGTGGTGTTACCAGAAAAGACAGTAACACCACAGACTTTATATTGCAAGTTACTGTAGGCTCTGTGGTGTCACCAGAAAAGACAGTAACACCACAGACAGTAACACCACAGACTTTATATTGCAAGTTACTGTAGGCTATGTGGTGTCACCAGAAAAGACCGTAACACCACAGACTTTATATTGCAAGTTACTGTAGGCTCTGTGGTGTTACCAGAAAAGACAGTAACACCACAGACTTTATATTGCAAGTTACTGTAGGCTCTGTGGTGTCACCAGAAAAGACAGTAACACCACAGACTTTATATTGCAAGTTACTGTAGGCTCTGTGGTGTCACCAGAAAAGACAGTAACACCACAGACTTTATATTGCAAGTTACTATTGGCTCTGTGGTGTTACCAGAAAAGACAGTAACACCACAGACTTTATATTGCAAGTTACTGTAGGCTCTGTGGTGTCACCAGAAAAGACAGTAACACCACAGACAGTAACACCACAGACTTTATATTGCAAGTTACTATTGGCTATGTGGTGTTACCAGAAAAGACAGTAACACCACAGATTTTATATTGCAAGTTACTGTAGGCTCTGTGGTGTCACCAGAAAAGACAGTAACACCACAGACAGTAACACCACAGACTTTATATTGCAAGTTACTGTAGGCTATGTGGTGTCACCAGAAAAGACCGTAACACCACAGACTTTATATTGCAAGTTACTGTAGGCTCTGTGGTGTTACCAGAAAAGACAGTAACACCACAGACTTTATATTGCAAGTTACTATTGGCTCTGTGGTGTTACCAGAAAAGACAGTAACACCACAGACTTTATATTGCAAGTTACTGTAGGCTCTGTGGTGTCACCAGAAAAGACAGTAACACCACAGACTTTATATTGCAAGTTACTGTAGGCTCTGTGGTGTCACCAGAAAAGACAGTAACACCACAGACAGTAACACCACAGACTTTATATTGCAAGTTACTATTGGCTATGTGGTGTTACCAGAAAAGACAGTAACACCACAGATTTTATATTGCAAGTTACTGTAGGCTCTGTGGTGTCACCAGAAAAGACAGTAACACCACAGACAGTAACACCACAGACTTTATATTGCAAGTTACTATTGGCTATGTGGTGTCACCAGAAAAGACCGTAACACCACAGACTTTATATTGTAAGTTACTGTAGGCTATGTGGTGTCACCAGAAAAGACCGTAACACCACAGACTTTATATTGCAAGTTACTGTAGGCTCTGTGGTGTCACCAGAAAAGACAGTAACACCACAGACAGTAACACCACAGACTTTATATTGCAAGTTACTGTAGGCTATGTGGTGTCACCAGAAAAGACAGTAACACCACAGACTTTATATTGCAAGTTACTGTAGGCTCTGTGGTGTTACCAGAAAAGACAGTAACACCACAGACTTTATATTGCAAGTTACTGTAGGCTCTGTGGTGTCACCAGAAAAGACAGTAACACCACAGACAGTAACACCACAGACTTTATATTGCAAGTTACTGTAGGCTATGTGGTGTCACCAGAAAAGACCGTAACACCACAGACTTTATATTGCAAGTTACTGTAGGCTCTGTGGTGTCACCAGAAAAGACAGTAACACCACAGACTTTATATTGCAAGTTACTGTAGGCTCTGTGGTGTCACCAGAAAAGACAGTAACACCACAGACTTTATATTGCAAGTTACTGTAGGCTCTGTGGTGTCACCAGAAAAGACAGTAACACCACAGACTTTATATTGCAAGTTACTATTGGCTCTGTGGTGTTACCAGAAAAGACAGTAACACCACAGACTTTATATTGCAAGTTACTGTAGGCTCTGTGGTGTTACCAGAAAAGACAGTAACACCACAGACTTTATATTGCAAGTTACTGTAGGCTCTGTAGTGTCACCAGAAAAGACAG